>OX940918.1:28006290-28135618 GCA_954870645.1 Agrotis clavis | reverse complement strand
TTATAATATGTGAGGTGACAGGGTGAAATGCGCGCGCATGCGTATTTCGCGTCTACAGTCGTTAAAAATAAAGCAGGTCGAAAGAAAAAGTTTTGATAACGAATTGCTTTTTAATCTGTGGCGCGATCTTGATGTTAATTTTGGCGCGTTAAAAATAGAAAACTCTAATTTTCTTTTACGAAAACTTTTCAAAGCTGATTTAAAACACAGTAACGTCTTGATTTCTATGTCGTAATGCTATGCTGAATGACATCAGACTGAAGTAGAATGGCCTGTGGGTATCACCAGACGGCGGAGGCGGGGTGGCAATTACCATTTATTTTGCCGTCGCATTTTATGGGGGAGGCCTATCATTATTGTTGGTTTGGTTCGCGTTGGTAACTTTAGTTTAGTGCGAAATTGAGAAACGGTCGCCAAAGAAAATAAGTAAGTACTTATGAATTTTGTGAGAAATGATAATTTTGAAGAATAAGGGGTCATGGTCATGACCTTGACCCCTTACTAGATAGTATATAATTTTAGTACTAATTTAAAACTGTTTTTTTTTTTTATATAATTATTTAATAGGTATATTGTACTCAAACTCAGACTATTTATAATAATCAATTTGACCATGTACCTACAGGCACTTTTCAATTAAGTATAAAAAAAAAAAACAAAATGAATATTAGAGTCTCAGTGACTATGCATAATCACTTGTAAAAAAAAAGTACCTACTGTACTTGCCAATTCCATAGCGTACTTAGATCTATTAAGGTCAAACAAGTCAACATTTTTTCCATAGAAACTTCGTTGGGGTTTTACTCCACTATTTGACAAGGCACATCCAAAATTAAACGTGGTATCGTTTTGTCTCATTATTAATTTTGTCTGTACGGAAGCAGAATTGTAAAATATGAAGCTATTAAAAAGTTACGAGCTTCTAAAGATTCGTTTTTTTTTGCTAATTTTAACACAACTTTAGGTGTAAATTAGAAGCTAAAGAAGCATCAAATTTTCAAAACGAAGTCCGTACCGACACAGAAAATTTATCGAAGAATTTAATAAATTTTATTTGAAATTAATTGGTGCAGTGGATTTTTCATAAAACCCCTGTTTCCAAAGGCTTTTTCGTATTTTTTTACGCGCGCCTTTTACTCTGAATGATCGTGCATCTCACTGAATAATGTTTTCCCCTGTTTTCTCCACGGGGGGATGACGCTCGCGCACACATGTACACTATGGCTCGATTTCCGGTGAAATATCATGGTTTTTGACCATGCCTGCCAGTGAGTTCGAGCTCGCGACTAGCGCCGCCTTAAGAGAGGAATGGGCAAGAAACTCCATGGACACACTTTTAAATAAATCTAAGTATTACCTATACACTTGGCCCTACAATGAAAACTTATATGAATTTAACTAAAACTAATATAAAATAATATCCTGCAACCTTTACACGGGGCAGTATCAAATAGAGACAATCGATTTCAACCAATTGAATAGGTACTGAACTAATTTTTCTCACAAAACCAACTCTAATTCAGTTAAATAAGGTCTAAAATCAAACTTAATAATTAAGGACGCTTTTAACTGGACAAGCATGACTATGGCCCGTGTAGTTGATGAAAATCAATCAATATGTCGTCCATCATTGATTATGTTGAATTGTATTTATTTATAAACAGACTGTACAAGTGTACAATGTAACAGAGGTCAAGAAACAATGTAGGTTGGCTGGTACAGACGGCAGCACATCAACCTACCAATCAGTCAAATCCCAAACGAACATGAACCTTCTTGTTATTGGGTAAAGTCGACAATCCCTTAAAGTTTGATAGATTCGAGTAGCTTGGTGTACTGGCGTCTGTAAATTAATATTTGTCCCTACTTTGATAGCAATAAAAATGCTGACCATAAGGAAAGATGGCAAACTAATTGCAAAACAGATAATTCTAGTACGGCATCTTTCCTTATGGTCCGGGAATACCTCCGGTAAAAGAGAATACAGTCAGTAGCGCCTATTGCTCTGCAGGATATTACCGTCGGGCACGTTTTAATCGCGGCGGTAAGACCGCTCTTTGAGGAGTGGCTGGAGAGGTTACGGCGTCCTGACCTTCCGCTTGACGCAGGTCCTAACCGGACACGGGTGTTTCGGGAGGTTCCTGTGTCTGATTTTAAATAATGAAACGCCTGAGTGACCGTCTGTGTCGCAACTAGAGGATCGCCTGGAGGACACGCTGCAGGACTGCCCAGATAGTGCAAAGCACCGCATGTGTAATCGTGTATAAGAGCTATTATACGGAACCAAATGTTTTTAATTCCTGCTAAACTGGACTTCTTTGTCCTTTAATCCTTGAAGGTTAATCGAGGGGAAGAATCCGGTTTACTATTGACAAGTTCTGCTCCAGACGGGTTCTTATTATATTCGCAATCCGTCTTCCACCCTAGCGTCACGTAGGTATTGCGATGTGATCGATGTGTTATTAACTTATTAGTGTTATTTTTCGTGCCTGTAATTCTGGCTAGCATTGGAAGGGTTTTGTGTTGAACAAATTGGCAATAATTATGTGCCCAGTGGCTTAATTTTCAAAATAAATAAAGGAAGATTATAATTAGGTACAGACGCCAGCACATCAACCTACCTTTTGTCATAGATTTTCATCCTTACCACAATAGTGTAGGAGGTTAAGAGAGAAACACATTATTTAACACGCCACGCGACGCAACGTGTCGACACCCGATGTGCAGTGAGCGCGTGTCGTCGCGTCGGGTGTTCATAGTGTGATTCTGGTCATAGAAAACAATACATTTGATTTGACCCAACACGCATCACGTTTCATCGGGTGGCGTCGGGTGTTAATAATGTGTTTCCGGCTTTAATGTTCGACTGATAAAATTTGACAAATTGGAGTAGGTTGACCTGCGGGCGTACATACCTAATCAAATCAGGTATGTACAGTCAAATTTAAATATTTGACTGCGAACAGGATTAAAATCTGCGTTCTTCTGGACAAGTACTCCAGACGTTAAAACAACTAAGCGTCCAGATTCAAAGATCGATATTTTCTATCCGCAAAAAACTGTAAAATAAACACTAAATATGTTACCCAGTAAGCAGGAATCAAAGCACGAATTATAGATACAAAATTGACAATGATACCTCAAAGCTTTTAAAAGCCAATTCATATATTTCAGAACTGTTTAAAAAAAAAACAACAGTTTTTATTTCCCAATAGCTTTTAGGCCAGCCACATACATCAGTTTTCCCGATCAGGAATCCTGATCCGTTTTCTATCCGAAATTCCGAACACAGTGAATTCATACAAATGTGTGTGCATGTTTTGTTTAGTGTGTGTTGTTCACATTTCATTCATCATTTCGAATTCCGAACGAAAAAAAAACTGATGTATGTGGCCGCCCTTAGTTAACTTTTGAAGTCCATATTTTATCAGGTTGGCTTTTAACTAAATTAAATGCTAGACAGAACGTTCGAAATGCGCTCTTTCAGATCTCGAGGGCGTTCTCTCTCCTCCCTTTTCAGGTTAACGGGCGTATTCGTGTGATCGCTCTGGTGCTTTTCAGATATTGATATTTAACGGTAATTATGTATCTCATTAAAAAGTTTGATATTCAAATAGTATATTTTTACTTTTGGCCTTCAATTTACACTAACAGTTATGGAAATATTTAAGTTCAAAAAATTTCGCGACCAGAGCAATCATAATTGGTGCCAGAGCGATCATATATATGGACAAACCAATTAAAAAAAAAGAATATTGATAAAAAATTATTAGTTTTGGCGTTTTTAGTCATATTCAGTTGGTATACGTGTAACAAGATAACATGTAAGTGATACCTTTTCTTCCGGAAGTCGGTGGCTTTGTTTTTTATTTCACTGACTATGGCCATCCGACTTCCGAAAGAAAAGTTATTTTATACTTTTTTGTGTTTGGTTTTGAAGTCGGTTCCTTTTATTCCAAAAAGCTATTTTTTTATTTTTCCCTTTTAGTTTAGATTTTCAATTAAATCGGTGTCTTTGAAAATCTACAATACAAGTCAGCAAAAAAATGGATGTATGTGGGTAATGTCACAAGATATCCATTAGTTTTATATATTAAAATCGTTCATCATCATCATCTCAGCCATAGGACGTCCACTGCTGAACATAGGCCTCCCCTTTTGATCTCCACATATACCGGTTGGAAGCGACCTGCATCCAGCGTCTTCCGGCGACCTTTATAAGGTCGTCTGTCCACCTTGCTGGTGGACGTCCTACGCTGCGCTTGCTAGTCCGTGATGGTCTCCACTCTAATAGTTTTCGACCCCATCGGCTCTCTGCTCTGCGAGCAATATGGCCTGCCCATTGCCACTTAAGCGTGCTAATCCGGTGGGCTATATCGGTGACTTTAGTTCGTCTACGGATCTCCTCATTTCGGATTCGATCACGTAGAGAAACACCTAGCATAGCCCTCTCCATAGCTCGTTGAGCGACTTTGAGCTTTGAGATGAGGCCGATAGTGAAAGACCACGTTTCGGTGCCGTAACTCATCACTGGTAACACACATTGGTTGAAGACTTTCGTCTTGAGGCACTGAGGTATGTCGGACGAAAAGACATTGCGTAGTTTCCCGAACGCTGCCCAACCGAGTTGGATTCGGAGGGTTGACCTCTTTCTCGAAGTTGGACCTACCTAACTGGACTGCTTGTCTTAAGTAGATATATGAGTCAACAACTTCGAGTACCGAGTTTCCAACAGAGACTGGGGTGGGCACAACATTGGCATTTGACATAATTTTCGTCTTGTCCATGATCATTTTCAAGCCCACCCGTTGTGAAACTCGGTCGAGGCCATCGAGCATCATGCTGAGTTCCTCCATCGACTTTGCCATGACTACGATGTCGTCGGCAAACCGAAGGTGAGTGATGTATTCGCTGTTGATGTTGATGCCAAGTCCTTGCCATTCCAGGAGCTTGAAGGCGTCTTCCATTGCGGCAGTAAACAATTTCGGGGAGATAACGTCCCCCTGTCTTACGCCTCTTCTCAATGGAATCGCCTTCGTGCTCTGCTCCTGTACTCGGACCGACATGGTGGCGTTATTATACAAGCACTTCAACACCTCGATGTACCGATAGTCAATACGGCATCGCTGGAGTGACTCAAGTACCGCCCATGTTTCCACCGAATCGAAGGCTTTCTCATAGTCCACAAACGCTAAGCATAATGGCAAGTTATACTCTTCGGTCTTCTGTATAACTTGCTGCAGCGTATGGATGTGGTCTATGGTACTATAGCCTCTTCAGAAACCGGCTTGTTCGGGAGGCTGGAAGTCATCAAGTCTGTGTTCGAGACGGTTCGTGTAATTATAATTATATTAAAACCGTTCCCAGAATAAAACTAACTCTTTTCTGAAAACCGCATCAAAATCGGTTCAGCCAAACGCGAGATAATCCCGGACAAACATTCATACACACATACAGGCCGAACTGCGAATCTCCTTTTTTTTAAGATGGTTAAATAGTTTTAGCGTCTTCGTACAATTAATGCAAAATATCATTGCTCTGGTCTTTTTGGACAGAACAATCACAGCCATATCGATCAGAAAAAGTCACAAAATCATGAATATAGCCGAATTTAAAAGCAGTAGAAAATTATAATTACGTGTCATAAAAACCATCATAAAGATCACCCAATTCACATAAAAAACACATTTACAAGCTTAATATTTAATTTGAATAACGTGCCATATCAATCATAAAATTCGAGAACCAAATCCAGAGTAATCATAAACTTGCCTTCGTGAACTTACCTTCGCGGATACGTGGCACAAAGGTATCCTCCTCAACGGTTAGACCACTGCTGGTGCTACCCAGCGAGAGTGGAATAGTGTCTATAACGCGTAACTAGGCATGAGCGCGATGTTTTACCTCAGCGCAGAGCGATGAGATAAAATGCCCGGACACGAATATAAATTCAAATTGTGGCAAAAGTATTCATAATAAAACTACAAGTATTTTATAACAATGAAGATTAACTATTTCAGTAATCTAAATAAGTTGTTTCATATGTAGCTTCTCATTAAAAAAATAAAGAATATTTTTTTCATTCAATCGGGAGTGAGGACAACCCAGAGCGATCAGGATTTTAGGGTTTAAGATTTTTTTTTTTAAATATTTTAAATAAACTTATTCATAATATTCGCCTTGTACCAGGTAGATTAGACACTTTTTAAAATGGGTTTAGCCCGACACGAAAAAAAATGCCTCTGGAGATCGACCCGTAAATTAAAGTAGGAGATATTAAAATTGCACGGCCAGGAAATATGAAAAAGTTTGGTATTCCATATTTTCATCAAAATCATATTTATAAACAATATTTTGATGATATCAAATAATAATATACATATATGATACCATCAAAATAAAGTTTTTAAATATAATATAATCAAAATGTGGTAGGTAAATGGTTCAGACTGCGGGAAGGGTGAAGTGCACTGCGTGGGATAGGCCTCCAGGCTATGGACTTCACCCTGCCTGCAGAACAATGATTCAGGTAACATAATATATTCCTGTGGAATATTTATCCGAAATTCACTCAAAACAGCAAAAAAAAAGCTAAGCTACTCGTATTTAAAATAAGTTATGCGTGTTAAACTCGAACTACATTTAAACATTATTATCACTATCACTACATAGTATAAAACAAAGTCGCTTTCTCTGTCCCTATGTCCCTTTGTATGCTTAAATCTTTGAAACTACGCAACGGATTTTGATGCGGTTTTTTTTAATAGATAGAGTGATTCAAGAGGAAGGTTCATATGTATAATAACATCCATTAAATAGTGGAGAAGTACTGTTATTTTTGAGGTTTCTAATGTGATGTCGTAAATAATTACATTTTTTCCGCTTACATTGCAAACGCAGGCTGAACCCTACGAGTTTTATCAAAATAATGTACTAAGTATTGTACACATTGAAAAGGTCTACAGAAAAGTCCGTGATGGTATATGTCTATCTCTTATGGATAACCCACAATAACTTTTTTTTGTCATTTACTTTTTACGACAAATAATGGCTAATTTTCGAAGCGATTTTAACCAATACAGCATTAATCCTTAACCAATTAAATACCTTGAATACATTGTTCATTTAATAAAGATCTATATGGCCCTTTACACCGTATGATTGAAGTGAATGTTTTCGAAGATATTACAGATTTAAAAATTGCGGGACGTAGCGTTTGCGCAGTTTTTCTGTAGTGTATTTAGTATCAGCATTGCACCCGTGCGAAGCCGGGGCGGGTCGCTAGTTTATACTAATATTATAAGCGAGCAGTGATGGTGGCCCTGTGGTGTCGGTCCCGACTTACGAGTAGTAATCGTGGGTTCGAACCCCGCCAGGTGCATTACTTTGTGTAATTTATTTCATCACCACTGCCCTCGGCCTCAAAACAGTGAAAGAAAACATCGTGAGGAAACCATGTCCTAGAACCAAAAAATTCGAAGACATGTGACATCTACCAACCCGCACTGGGCCCGCGTGGTGGATTATGGCCCACTCCCTTTCACAGAGAGGAGGCCTGTGTCCCAGCAGTGGGAACATTATAGGCTGATGATGATGATGAATATTATTAAAGCTGAAGAATTTGTTTGGTTGAATTAAAATTGAAAATTGTCTAATCTCAGGAACATAGTGGCCAACACATCCACCTAGGCCAAGATAAGGAGAACTTAACGTGGACAAATAACGTTAGTTCTGTTGGTTTCGGTAATAAATTGTGCCGAACTTTCAGAGAAGGAAAACAGAGTTTGACTTTCCTTGTTTTATTTAGTTTGTTTATTGTAACTTAAACATAGCTCAAGTTGAAGAACAATGTCAGTTTTTATAGTGCTCAATGAGAAAGAAAGACCCTGAAACAGTTGCTAAATCCCGTTCTCAATGTTGGTCTAAGCGGTGAGTGCAGGGCGGCGCGAATAAGACATTAGTCTGTTACTTTGTAAGTAATCGAATTCGCAACTGGCGTCAACTCGTGATGGCGTGTTTGAAATATTTCTATACATTTGAACTTATCACTCGCCGGCCCGCGCTATCTTGACTTAAGGTCCTATGTCCCCTAGATGGGGCAGAGGGCGTCCACAGATGTCTTCTATCGCGATCTGTCTTGAGCTTCACGCTTCACCTCGCTCCATGTCGCGTCGATCCAATGCTCGCCGCTTCCGCTAGCACGGTGCGTCGCCAGGTTTGACGGGGACGGCCACGCTTCCTTCTCCCTTGGGGATGAGAGGATCTCCAATCCAAAGCTTGTTTGGGTATGTGATCAGGGTCCCTTTGGAGCGTGTGGCCAATCAATCTCCACTTGCGACGCTTGATCTGGCTCTCGTTGCATTTCCCCAGCAGCTCTACGTTGGAGATGGTCTAGGGCCAGTAAATTCTGGCCCGCGCTATGTCAGGCGCAAATTCATGAACGGGCCGATAGGTTAATTAGATTGCAAGAGATAAATTTTAACACATAATAATATGTTTTTTGTCAGTTTGTATTTATGGGTATGAGAAACTACATCACAAGCAAAAGTTTAAAATATGGACGTGCCTGGGAAAAAAATTTCGACCATCACACGAGCAAACTCGTGGGTAAAATCTGCTGGTTTTTTCCACCCAGGTCAGGGTCGGGAAGGACTGCCAGACTTGTACTGACTTAAAACCAAGGTTTCCATCAATAGCCCTTTACGTTCCGGGGTCAACTTGATGAGATAGTCCTTCGACTCCGGCAGAAAATCTACTCTGTAAGGTGGCGATGAGACTATCTAAGAGCGCCTACTAAAACCAGTAAAGCAATTTTTAACGCATCCAAATACATAGTTGGAGAGCCAATTGCAAAACTATCAACGAATTAATGATTTACGCTAACCACAGATACGGAACGAATGGAATAGTGCCTGAAACTGGGTCAAGCTTTTTCAGCGCATGAATTATCGGTACCTCTGAAAAACGGCTTTATTAAAATAGTTTTGATTTATGCAATATTGCTGCAATAACGCTTGGCTGCCGTTGCATTGCTAAGGCAATTCTTTCAGGCAGAAATTTCTGAAGTTCTTTTTTTACTTGGTAAAGCCAATGAGTTGTACTGACTATAAATCCATGGTGTTCCCTGAATAGCCTGTTACGTTCCAGAGTAATGGTTACCTGAAAAGGCAGTCCCGCGACCTCGGCAGGCTTTGGCCCTCCATTGGAACTCCGTCAAGTTACCGACAGGTCTTTCCGACAGGTCTATGATCGAACGGTGAGTCACACATTGCCGTCCGGTGACCTCAAGTCGCCTCTTAAGTAATTTCTCAATACTCTACTAACTTCGTTTTGTCTTGAGACGTGATGGCTCAGAGGCTAGTAGCTCGGCTCTCAAGTACGAGTTTGGAGTTCAAACCTATGTAAAATACATTTTAAGCTTAACTTAGACATTACTGACGTGAGTGAAGGAAACCATCGTGAGCTGAGGCATTCGTGACCTTTATAGCCTTCTCAAGTAGGTATTTACGGCTTTTATTGTATGGATAATGAAAAAGCGCTTCTAGTGTACGAACAAGAAACGAATTCTATCAAATTAACGCCAAAGTTCCCGTTTACTTTACCTATCAACACGTGAAAACTCATTATAAGACTCGGGATAATCCCAAGGGAGATTAATAGGTATAATATTTATGTAAAGTTGGTAAAGTCAAAGAGCAGTGGTGGCCCAGTGGTATCGGTCCCGACTTACGAGTTGCAGGTCGTGTGTTCGAACCCCGCCAGGCGCATTACTTTGTCTAATTTATTTCATCACCACAGTGCTCTCAAAACGGTGAAGTAAAACATCGTGAGGAAACCGGCATGTCCTAGAACCAAAAATTCGAAGACATGTAGTGACATCTACCAACCCGCACTGGGCCCATTCCCTCTCACGGAGAGGAGGCCTGTGTCCCAGCAGTGGGAACAATATAGGCTGATGATGATGATGTAAAGTTAAGAAAACAAATAAATATTAAGATAACATTGTCATTTTAGAACACTTGAACCATATCAAGTGAAGGGTTTCAGACACAATAATTAGGTATGCCACAGAAGAAGTTCACAATGGTAAAAGTACCATTCTCTTGCCGTCAAAACCATTGTTACCATCAATCATTCAATCTTTTAATCTGTAACAGTGTTTTGAAGCGTCAATGTACTGCTATGGGTCATTAACTAGATTAGAGATAAGTAAATCTTTACAGAAATTGAGATAACTGTCTTAATGTGTGTTCTTAGGTATTGTTTGCAATTTTGAAACACTTTTGTGATGAAATTAAATCCCGGACATACCTTTGACCACAGAAATACATATAATTATATCTATGCCTTTGACCCTTGCTCTAGCATACTCAGCCTATAATTTTTCCTCTGCCTGCAACATAAATGCCACCTTTCAGTGAGAAGGAGTGGTCAAAATAATTCACCCTGTGCGGGTTGGTAGATGTCACATATCTTCGATTTATTAGTTCTAAGACAGTTTTGATGGCCGCGGTGATGAAATAAATTTCACAAACCACGATGTTTTCCTTCACCGTAGCCTACAACTCAATTTAAACAAAAAATTGTTTATTTACTTCTAACCCCTTCTACACGGTCAGACCTGACCGCCTGACAGAGGTGAACTTGGTCGTGTCAACAGTACCCCACCGTCTGGAACGCTGTCGGCTGACGGTCGGGTCCCACCGCGGACGCAGCCTGTCGGGACGGCTGCGCTCCCGACTGACTCCGCCCATATTTGGTCGCACACCGGACCAAGGTCACCTCTGTCAGGCGGTCAGGTCTGACCGTGTAGAAGGGGTTTTACACTGGAAACTTTGTGTAACATCTTTTTTTAGGCAACACCCCTCAGCGTCGATTCAAATAATTATTAGTTTGTTTTAATTCGTTAGAAAGAAAGAAAAAACATTTATTTGGCACAAAGGGACCACGATAGACACACACATTCAAAATAAAAATAAACACAGAAAAAAGAGTACTATATCTACAAAAAAAATACAAGAAAAAATACAAGAATAATTTTTCTGTGTCTCACTGCTGTGCCAAAAACGCCCAGTTCAGCAAAATGTCGAGCAATTAGTGCTCGACGCTGGTTTTCAACTGGACCTGTAATGTTGATGTCGGTCACCAGGAAGAGCTAGAAGTTCGTATTTTATCTCTGACATTATAGGTACAGTTCAGGATAGCAATGTTTAATCAAGGAAATATTTTACCTTTTCGAATACAAAACGTATAAAAGCCACTATAGAATCGGATTCACCACTCCACCGAGCTCTCGCGAGCGAATTGCAAATGAATCGGAAAGAGCTCTTACCGAGACCATTTAATCGAAAAACTAATCGAGAACCAATTTATCTTTCTTCTCCAATCTTTGTAGTTTTGTATCCTTAGACCTCTTTGTAAGTTTACTTAGCTTTCACTTTAGTTACTTGGGTGAACTTTCAGTGCGTATTAAGAATGCCTGATGGATGCCTCCAAAAAAGTGATAAGGCGTTACGCATCTAGAGTGCTTGTCAAATTCAATTGAATTCAAAGTATAGTTGACAGATTGGCCGGAACAAAAACAGACAACGAGACGAAAAGAGAACATTTGTGTAGGTAACACATAATAAAGAAATTATTTGCATTATATTATGTTTCACTTAAAAGATGATTTTTTGAGGAAAGAAAAATTAGATTGCAAGTGGGATTCGAACCCGCGTCTTCTGGATAGGTACTCCAGACGCCTTAACCAACTAGGCTATTGCAACCCACACCTGCAAGCTGAAATTCTCTATTCCTCCGTTACGCTTTTAACCTATCCAGAAGACGCGGGTTCGAATCCCACTTGCAATCTATTTTTTTTTTCCTCAAAAAATCATCTTTACGATGCGCATCGTATGCGTTAATGCGTTTAAAATAATTAATAAATGTTTCACTGTCAAAATTGGTATTACCATTTTAAGTCAGGAGCCTTCCACATCGTCTAACATTTCGTGGCCGTTCTGAAAGTCCCGGAAACAACTCCAGTCTTATGTTAGAAGATGTAATGAGCTAAACCCGCTGAAATGGCACCATAACTATTCGACAAACGGCTTCTATACAAATTTCGCCCAATATGGAATGCCTCAATTTAAGTTCGATAATAGTAACTAGACTCTCACTGGCAGTGATGTTGACCTTATTTACATGTTTGCCTAAAACAGAAGTGTTATAATAATATGTTTTTAGTACTCTGTTTAAGAATTATTATTCTTAAATACATTCAAAGAACCAAATTGCCAATCATAGATATATGCTTGCAATAGGTATTATACCTACTTATTTACTTAACATATACACATAGTATACGGTTGCACCCGTGTCCGGGATTATTGGATACGTGTTTGCGGACGTCCACACGGCATAAGCGAAGCAAGTGATATGAGCAACATGAGCGATACGAGCTATGTTCGGTACGAGCGAAGCAGCCGACACGAAGATGACGGACGTGCATCCGTTCTGCGGCATGTTCGGAATATTCTGTCCTAATTTAGTGACGTAGTGAACTTGCGAACTGAAACTAGAACTAGAAATTAGGGATGTTTAGACATAATATTAGAGATGGAGGTGGATTTGATTAATCAATTATTCAGGCCTTGAATTTAGGAGATCGAATTTTAGTTATCAATGAAATGTTACTTACAAAGTTCTAAAGTAGTAGGTAGGTAAGGTACCTTACGACATTTTGTAGCAAAAAATAGCTTATCTTAAACTTCATTAAAACACCAGCTATTGCTATAGTCTAATAGACTAGAAGGAAAAACTAAATTCATGACAGTACTATTCTTTTCACGTCCTCTACCACGCACCCGTTCTCTTGTGATTAAATTATACCTAATGACTTCATTTGCAGATATACCTCTCGAGCCCCGCGAAAAAATTTTTGCGAAAAATCCCTAACCGATTTTAAGACTTATTTTTTCAAAAATACAGTTTAAAATCGGTCGGGGTTTGTTGGCACAAAATTGTGCCATTGGGGCGCATTGGGGTCCGAGAGGTATTTTAACGACCAATGTGTGTCATTAAAGCAAAGACAGTCATTTACAGACTATAGCTTTTCTATTCTTTCAACGGATAACATAACATTAAACAGGAATTTTCACAGTTGATAAAGTACTTCATAAAAATTCAGTTAGACCCATTAAAGTTATTCTGTTTTTTTAAAGTTGTTGTTTTTTATCAAAAACCCTATCACTCTAAATGGCCAACTTAAATCATTAGCCATGTCCAGAATTAGGCTATCCGAGAATTTTCCATTTTGAGAAATTGTTCTGTAACAAATCGGCTGCCATTTTGTGAATTAGGCTTGCTGCGCCAACCAATGCGCCAACCTTTTGTTTAGGTGACAACCAAGCATGCGGCCCTCCTGCCCCTGCAGTCTCGACATTAGACAGCGACAAAAATCGGTCGCTAAGTCGTATCGTTATCAAATTCCTTTAATAGATTTTCAACTTTATTTCTAAAGCATAAGGTTGAAAATCTATTAAAGAAATTTGACATCGATTAGACTTAATGACCGATTTTTGTCGTTATATTTGTCGAGACTGCAGGGTCTGGTGAAAAGCGGTTGCCTTAGGCTATGGACGATTGCAAGACTAGAGGTATCGTCTGCGCGTTGCCCTGCTGTAGATTTATTACACACCCTTTTTTAAAATCCCCAACTTGAGAAAACTTCGGAAAGTAGTTTATTCCTCAACCTAATCCTGTTCTCTTCTCGAAAATAATCATTTTTCTGAAACCGAAATGTACACGATTTATTGTTATAATAAGTATACATTTATATTATTTGGGTTTTAAGTATAGCATGAAGGTGAAGTCCCTGCCAATGAAAAGATACAGTGGCTACATGACAAAATTGCTAACTGACTTATTCAGTTTTCTTTTGTTTTAGCGAACACGAATTCTTGCTGCTGGTTTTCCGAAATAATAACCGCGAAGATCGTATAACTTAGGACGCCGCATTTTTCAGGTTAAATAAGGTATCCAATGCACATAGATAGTACCGCAAATTACGCAGATAGCTGGTACGCTATTTTGTTAGCATTTCCTTCATAGAACGTACTAGAAGCGAAGTTAAATTACCATTAAAAGGTATTATGTAAACAATAGGTCTATCTTTGAGACAGCGTTATCTATGTTATCAGTCACTTCAAGAAAATTACTCTTCAAAGTGGAAGGGCGAGTAAAAATGGCTGCTATTACTGACTTACCGTGGAAATGGAAAATTGTTAGACATTTTGATTGACCAAAAATTCACCCTGTTACTACGACTTCCGTTTGCGTTCCAGGGCCACAGTATCCTGCCTAGACAGCCCCGTGAGCCAGACGGACATAAAAGTCCGTGCCTTTTTAACCGACTTCCAAAAGGAGGAGGTTCTCAATTCGGATGTTTGTATTTTTTTTATGTTTGTTCGGGCTTATCTCCGTCGCGTCGTTTAACAACCGATTTGAAAAATTCTGTTTTTTGTTGGATAGGATATACTTCCGGAATGGTCCCATTCAAAAATAACTATTAATTTTTTTTTATTGAAATCGGACTAGCACTTTTTGAAAAATCAACAAAAACCTAAAAAGTTTTCAACTTTGTCTACACCGATTACTCCGAACTTTCTGGTCCGATTTCGATGATTCTTTTTTTGTTCGATACAGTATATCTGCCATTTGGTCCCATAAAATTTTCATTTAGTTTGGTGCAGCAGTTTTTATTTATAACTCATTGTGTACATACATACCTACATGGGCGTTGTTATTACCGGTGCTACGGATTACAAAAATTTAGTGCATAGCACATGTAAGAAAATTATGTATTTGACAATAATTTTGGTTGAATAGTGAAACTAAAAAGGATAAAAAAAAAGTAAAAAAAAAATGTAACCGACTTCAAAACAGCCACAAAAAAAGTTCAAAATAACCTACAAAAAACACAACAACAGGTTCCGTTCGAACTGAAAGGAGGGCGCACAGTGTCGTGATAGATGCAGAGAGTGCAGGGAAGGCATTGCCCAGGAGTGGGACACAGCAGGCCAGAAAAAAAAAACCCTTTTGGAATGGCATAATGAGTTATTTGTTAAAGAAACAACTTTGCAGATTCCGGGGAGTCATCTGGATGATGTCAGTATTTTTGTTTCAGTTTAAAGGGCAGCTGAAAGAACAGAGCAGTCTTTAATCGGTACAAAAGTCTGACAGTCCCTCCCGCTCCACACAAGACAAACTGCCTTCCTGGAGCCGTTCAGACATTACGGGGCCTTCCTTAGAAAGCCAAAGTCTGCTGGGGTCGCGTGACTAATGAGCTACCATGATCCTGGAAAATAAAGGGCTAATGAAGGATCGCCGTGGATTTTAGTCAGTACAAGTCTGACAGTCCCTCCTGCCATCCCTTGGGTTGGGAGGACTTATTTGAAGATTTTACCACGTAAAAAAAAATTCTAATACAGTTTCGCTTCTGAAATAGTTGTGTATTTACAAATACAACCTCACATTTCCCCCCAGTCGTTCATGAAGACATTGATATAAATAGCTCCGTAACCCTCGCAGCGTGACGTCGTGACGGCTGTCTGAAACAGTCGCATAAATCTCACTTGTTTATCGTCTTTTATTGTTCCATGTTCAGGCTTTTGTTCAGGATTGTAAAGGGTGACGATGATTTCAGTTCTGCTGAACACCTATTTGTCTTTATTTGTATAATGAGTGGTAGTTAGGAGTTGAAATCAAAGGATATTCACTTCATTCTTTGTTTGTGATAATGAAATACAGTAGGTAAGTAGGTACTCGAGGTTCCGGGACGAATTATCGTTACCACGGAACGTAAAGGGCTGTTGAACGACACCGTGGATTTTAGTCAGTACAAGTCTGACAGTCCCTCCTGCTCTGCCCTCGGTGGGTGGACTCATTAGAAGATTTACTACCTACTATAAAAAAATAGGTAGGCACTCGTGATTGGTCTAGTATTTACTAAACTTTTCGATAGTCTAAAAGGTCACCCATGCATGAACAGCTCGAGAAGTTAGCAAGTGATAATATACAAGAAATGCTCGAGCGTTAAAGCGCATTTCACACAGAGAGCGGGCGCGGGTCGGGCGCGGGTCGGGCGCGTTTCGGTGTACGGGCACGACCCGCCCCGCGCCCGACCCGCGCACGCTTTCAGTGTGAAGTCTTCCATTTAAATACAAAGAAGTAGACCCGCCGTACTCCCGCCCCGACCCGCGCCCGACCCGCGCCCGCTCTCTGTGTGAAATGCGCTTAAATCTAATGTTGCCAAGTTGCGACAGACTCTTCATAACTTTGAGATGGAACGGATCGCGTATCTTGGAGCTAAAAGGTTCCAAGATATTTTCCTCCTCGGTTTCTCTCGATGTTTGCCTTCACCGTTTTCAGAACAATACTGAAATTCATTGCACAACGTAATGCACCTGCCTGGGTTTGAACTCACTGCGATCGATTGTGAGCTGGCCTTTGCCACTAGGACATCAAAATAATGAAGACTAATTTAATAAAGTTTTGCTGAAAATAATGCAACAATAACGTGTTTCCGGGTAAGTATTAAGTATATCAGTTTTCTTGGACAATTCAGTAAAAAAATAAACATCAGTAAAAGCTTCAGTCGTCGTTATACCAACAGGCAGATAATTTGCTTTCTTTACCAACTTAACAAAAGTAAAACAATAACAAAACAAAGAGCACCTTAACACAACTACATGCCCGGAAGTAAGTACCAACACCATGATATTACATGATTTGCCTATCACGTATCAACTCGATGTCACAAGAGTATAATAATTATACTCACTCAAATGTATTGTACTGAACGTACTCTTATCACGTTACCTACACAACCATGACGACGTAGATGCGTAGGAGCAAGATGTTTGTACAAGAGAAAAGGGCTTGAGAATTGTATTAAGTGAGATCGAAAATATTAAACTCATACAGTATGTAAATGTTTATGCAAGGCATTAGACTATGAAATTATGCAAATTCTAACCAAAAATATAAAATATGAAAGTGAGTATTTTTTTCACGCCTTTACGCCTATTTGGCATTAGATTTGGTATACGGATGGACCATGATCTAGGTTAGATAGGTAACAAATATTATACATTTTTATCCTGATACGAGTAGGTGGGTAATTGATAGGTAATTTTAATGACTGTATCTTTGGTTTTTCGCCAATTACTTACCTACATTTTTTAATCGTGGTAAAATCATCCAATGAGTCCTCCCACCCAGGGCGGGGCGCAAGAGAAAGTCAGATGCGTACTGACTAAAATCCATTGCTGTCCTTCAATAGACCTTTACGTTTCAGGGTCACGGTTACCTGAGACAGTCCCGCGAGTTCCCAATTACATGGGACTGAAACATAACTGGGGAAACGGATGTACCGTGTAGTATCTAGTTTTCAGCCATTCCTACTACTAGGATAAACATAGTACATAACGCTCTATAATCTCCGATGTGTTATCAAGGGAAGTTATAGGCTTATGGTCCTAATTTTTGTAAAAGTTTGAGTGCGAAACGTGCTTATCGGAAGGCGAGTTACTCATTGCCCCCATCAGCGAGTCTACGTCTACGGTGGCCGCCGGTAATCGCCTCGCGATCCCCGACGCTCATGGCGTCTCCCGCAGCGACTGTTCTAGAGAAAGAGGATCACCTCCTCCTTTACTAACATCAGAAAGAGGTGACGCTTGATAGGTCTGTATCGAGAACTGGATTATGAATCAATCTACTTAGACAGTTATGAGTAGATTGATGATAAAAGTAATAAGTACCTGCCTACATCATGTTCATGTCTCAAAATGATGAGGCTATACTTATACCTGCCTATGTAATTATGTATTCACGTAGTTATTGAATGTTATGACGTCGCATCGTTTCAATCTCGATTTCTCCTCTCATGAGCTGCCGAGCCCTTGTTTTCACCTGCCAAGTCATTTTATTTTCTAGTAGTAATAGCTTTTTTGTTATCCATTAAAATACTTTTACTAGATGTTTATTTTCTATTATTACTGCCTACTCGAAATAATTAAAACACCGTAAAAGAGAAATTAGTTTTTAGCTTCCTTTTATTTGGGGTTTTAATAAATCATCTAATGATTTCTTCCGCCCTGGGTGGAGCGGAGGACTTTCAGTGTTACTAATTAAAAAATCACTCCTTTCCTTCGTTTGCCTCTGCGTTCCAGGGCCCTGGTGCCTTTTAAAACAGTTTCAAGACCCCGGCAGGTGTTTTGTATCTAAGAGCCACGCGTGGAAATTGCACGTTTTTGACTCGAGTCTGGTGCTTGATTGGACGGCGAGTGACCATTGCTGACCGTTTATAAGCCCTCTAGATTGTGCTGGCCTAATTACAGCGTAAAAGAGAAATTAGAAGAAAGAAAGAAAGAAAAAACGTTTATTGGCACACGCCACAAGTGCACACAGTATCACAAAATACACAAAGCACACAATGAAACAAAGAAAGAAAAAATAACTTAAAACTAAACAATTTGTAAAATGCCAAGAAAAAAAAGAGCATGGTGACATATAATATACTGTGTGACTCACGGCTGCGCCAAATAGGCCCATTTCAGCATAATGTCGGACAACTGGTGCCCGACGCTGATTTTCAAATGAACCTAAATGGTGAGCGCACGAATGTCAATGCCAGTTTAAAATAAGAAAGAAAAACATATAAATGTACTTAGTATATGAGTGATAATATACCTACATATACATATATACATATATAAATACTGTGGAAAAATTATGATAATAATAGTGAATAGCACAGGCGGTGAAAAAAAAAAAAAGAAAAATAAATTAGTTTTTAGGCTACCTGAAACATGTTTTTTGTTGACTATGTTACTGAAAAATAAAGACGTTATCACGACATACTCGTATGCTCTCAATCATGCAATGACCTTATATGATTGAGCTAATAATAAATTCTTCTGAACGTATATAGGTAGAGGTACATACTATGAAAATCCTACTACTATTATAAAGGCGAAAGTTTGTAAGTATGGATGTATGGATGTTTGTTACTCTATCACGCAAAAACCACTGAACGGATTTGGTTAAAATTTGGTACACAGATAGTTTATAACCTGGATTAACACATAGGATAGTTTTTATCCCGATTTTATGTTCCCGTGGGATAATTTTTGAGTTGCAGCGGGTGAAGCCGCTGGCAACAGCTAGTAAATAATACATGATTGAAAGTGTAGTATCAGTTACAGAAAAGTAAGTAAAAATTTAGTGGTAAGAACAGGTATTATGATACCAGGGTTGGTCGCGGGACTAACGAATTACCGTGATCCCGGAACGTAAAGGGCCATTGAAGGACACCGTGGATTTTAGTCAGTACGAGTCTGACAGCCCTTCCCGCCCTGGCCTGCGTGGGAGGACTCATTTGATGATTTCACCACGCTAAAAAAAAAGTAAGTCACATTAAATTAGGGTTTGTCATTTGTTATTGTAGGTATATAGCTTGTAAACAGCAATTATTATTTTTAAATTGAATTTATGCTTGTCTGTAAGCAACGACGATATAATACTAGACTCCTAATAAAAGGCGACCGATGTCTGTCAACACATTAGGTAAAAAAGTCTTATATCCGTCTCATTTCGACCACTCCTGTGAGTCGTAAACATACGTTGATACAGAACAGACCTTGAGTTAGCCAATCACAACGCAGTACCCCGTCCCCCTCGCTTACGTAGTACCTCAGCGAGTTGACAGAATAGTTTTTGTTCCTTAGATCGTGCATGCGGAGTCTACTAATATATCGTCGTTGTCTGTAAGCCTTTCAATTAACAATAAAAAAAGATATATTCTCTTCTCTTTCTCTTTTGAAACAACGTTGCTCCGCACCAGGAATTTCTCCTGTATGTGGTGAATGCGTTTACAAACAAATAAACTCACATACACAAACGCCCAAACCGGTATAACTACTGCTAGATCATACAAATATTTGTTCCGTGCGGAAATCGAACCAGTGACACACAGCAGCAGTCCAATCGCTCAGTTACTGCGCCAATCCTGCTGTCATAGAGATAGTGACGTCTACGTCTGACACAGGAGAATGCGTATTGCACTGACGCTAAATACCTAACATAGGAGAAGTACCAGAAGATTATGACAAATTCAACCTACACATAGTATAGGTTGTGGGTTTTTACCTCAGATTATACAACATTATTTTTAGTATATGCGAAACCTGAATATAGTTTGTTCAGAATCAGTAACTGATTCAATTCCAATAATTTTTACACCATGTTATACTTTTTTTTTCAAAAATATTTTTATTTCATTTTATTACCAATTAAATACAATACAATCACCGTACGGTTAGGTACCTATTGCCAAACTATTATCACGAGTGTATAACACAGGAGACGCGATTTACGCGGGTGTACCGCGAAATGAGCATGATTTTGAACGGAAAACCAGGTAATATACAAGCTTATAACTTTGTGATTTTTTATGATACGGTTTTAATATTTTGTACATAGATTCTTTACACAATAATATTGGACAGGTGTATCAGGTTTCGCTACAAAAAATAATGTTGTAGAAATAGGGTTTTATTTGTATGATATACGAGTAGTTGCTTCGGGTCTACCGTTTGTTTATGTGAGTTTATTTGTTTGTAAACGCGCTCACCATATAGGGTGACTGGTAATTAGTGTACGATACTTAAACACGTGATTGTGCTCATGATAACAAACAATTTTTATTATGGGAGCAAAGCCGAAATCGTGAAAAAAATATCAGCTGTTCAGTACATTAAGCAAACATAAATGTACTGAACAGCAAATTTTTTTTTCGCGTTTTCAGGTTTGTTCCCATAGTAAAAGTTGTTGGTTATCATGAGCACAATCACGTGTTTAAGTATCGTACACTAATTACCAGTCACCCTATATACAGGAGAAATTTCTAGTGCGGAGTGACGTTGTTTCAAAGGAGAAAAAGAAGAGAATACCTTTATCTTTTTTTTTCTTTTTTCTTCTTCAAGCTTTAGTTACCCAATGCTGAGTGTAGGTCTCTTCCAAATCTTTCCACTTCTGGCGGTTTTGTGTTATGACGGCTATCCAGTGGGTCCACCCTTTATAGCAGAACTTTTTACGTCATAATTTTATTTTGCATAGCAACGGAAAGCATAAACCTCTTTTCGCAGAAAATCGTTTGGCATACACTCATTTACCATAACACCGAAACCCATAAGGTCATCGGGCGCAATCCGACCCGGTCGCGGACATGAATGAAAATGGTCTAGAATGAAAGAGCATAATTCACATAATAATACCCTCAATTATTTTTGTTGTAATCCATTGGAGAACAAAGTTTTAACCAAAAATGTATTTATTCGAAAAATCTCCGTTCATTGTCTTTCCTCTTGATCTGTACGTTTCAGATTCTCTTTTGTTTTGATTGACTAGATACAATAGTTTACAAGCCACTAAACCTGATTTTTAACCGACTTAAAAAAAATAGGTACTCAGTTCGACCTGTACGTATGACGTATGTATGTTTGTCCGCGGTTATAGACTGTGCCGATTTTGATGCTGTTTTCAGAAAAGTGTTCCTAACATTCTGGAAAAGATTTTAGTATTATAACAAACATGGATATCTCATTACCCGCATAGATTTTTCCGCCCTTTTTTGTTGCTTACTTGGATTGTAGATTTTCAAAGACGTCGAATATACGAAGATTTTTGTTGAACATCCAAACTAAAAACAGTAAAACAAAAAAAGAACTTAAAAAAAGGAACCTACCTACTTCAAAACCAAACACACAAAAGGATAAAATATTTTTTCATTCGAAGTCGGTGGCCATATTCGATGAAAAAAGGGTACCTAAATAAAAAAAAACAACATCCAGTCTAGTCTGTGGCTTTGTTTTTTATTTCACCGACTTCCGAAAGAAAAGTCACACTTTTTTGTGTTTGGATTTGAAGTCGGTTCCTTTTTTTTAGTTTTTACTGTTTTTTTTGGAATTTCTGTAATAGGCCGGGCCGCCATAAGACATCTGTATGCAAAATATGAGGACCAAGTTTTGCCTTTTCTCATTTAGTTTTAGGATTGTAAAGATGTATATTTTTGATGTTGTCAGCAATTATCGTGGCTTAAAAAATGTACGTGTAATAGGACGGATGACAGCTTTTTAAAGACGCAATTTGCACTTGAGTGACAATTTGCTTCTTGCTGTAAGCAAGAAATGAAGCCTACCTACGGTAAAGGCAGCCGAACGCGATCTGCCTTTACATGGGCACGGAAGGTAAGGAGACTGTAGAGGGTCAACACCTAAGTATTTGGCTTGCTTTTCTCAAAGAATAGACTTGCCGTACATAGTGATTGGGTTCATATCATACGGCCTCCGAGGGATGAGGTGTGGCAGGGGACTAGACCACTCTAGCACGTGCCAACATGTTTTTAAATAGTCCTAGAATCCATTGCATTGCACACTTCATAAAACAGATTGCGGTCCTCATATTTTGCAAAACAAATGCCTTCTGCGACCTGCTTTATGATTAACGTATTGAATCCATGTTACGTCGCAGAAAAAACATACTTTTAGAACTGTTTTTATAATGACATTGGAATCACCTAGTGTTATTCACTAGTTAACTTACCTCGTGTAATACAATAAATAACACCACACGCACTAAGCTTTATATTAACATGCTTTCGATATCGTTTTGTGTATCCCAAATGCAGTAATACATTTATTTATTAAATCGCGTGAGACTGAATCGAATATTTAAACTGTCAAGACAATATTGTCTTGTCGGTTCACTGAAGAAGCTTTATGGCATAAAAACAAACAAATAAACAAACAAGAAAAGTGAGTTTATAAAAACGTGGGAAAAATAGGGCAGGGACTGACGCAACCGAGGTTCGGGCACGCCGCAATCGCGGCGGTAAGACCCCTCTTTGAGGAGTGGCTGGAGAGGCGTCACGGCGTCCTCACCTTCCGTCTGACGCAGGTCCTCACCGGGCACGGAAGTTTCGGGAGGTTCCTGTGTCGTATGGGGAAGGAAGAAACGCCTAGGTGTCACCAATGCGAGGATCGCCCAGAGGACACGGTGGAGCATACGGTGCAGGACTGCCCCGCTTGGGCAGAGCACCGCCGTGTCCTCACAGCGGCGATAGGCGGCGACCTCTCGCGCCCGGCACTGGTCGAGGCCATGCTGCGGGGCGAGACGGAATGGGAAGCGGTCGCCTCCTTCTGCGAAGCAGTAATGCTAGCAAAGGAGGAGGCGGAACGCGTGAGGGAGAGGACAGCGTCCACCTCACGACTCAGCCGCCGCGGGAGACGCCCACGGCAACGGACGTCGCAAGACGATCTCCGGCCGCCGTAGGCGCGGGCATGCGGACAGCGAGTAAAGGGCAACTCGCTGTCCGACCATGGACCATGCCCGGGTCAACGGCGCGTCGTGTTCCAGGCGCGCCTCAAAGAGCGTCAGTAAAACTGACGGGGCCCCCTCTCAGAGGGCCAAAGCCTGCCGGGGTCGCGGGATTTTATTTCTTCACCGTCCCCGGAACATAAAGGGCTATTGAAGGACACCGTGGATTTTAGTCAGTACAAGTCTGACAGTCCCTTCCGCCCTGCCCGGGGTGGGAGGACTCATTTGATGATTTTACCACGCTAAAAAAAAGAAAAAATGGACTTTCAGACTTGTACTGAACAAAATTCATGGTGTCCTTCAATAGCCCTTTACGTTCCGGGGCCACGTTGACCCAATAGACCCATGACCCCGGCAGGCTTTGGCCTTCAAAGAGGGGGGCCCCGTCATATTGCTGACAGCTCTTTGAAACCCGGGCATACCCGAAAATCGTCTCGCGACGTCCGTTGCTGACGTTGCTGTGGGCGTCTCCTGAGGCGGCTAGGTCGTGAGGTGGATGCTATCCGCTCCCTCTCGCATCCCGCCTCCTCCTTCGCTAGCATGACTGCTTCGCAGAAGGAGGCGACCACTTCCCATTCCGTCTCACCCCGCAGCATGACCTCGAACAATGCAGGGCTATCGCCTCAGTGCGGTGCTCTGGCCAAGCGGAGCAGACCTGCACCATATGCTCCACCGTATCCTCCGGGCGATCCGGCTTGCGGTGGCAGGAAATCGACCCCTGCCATATTTTTAGATTAAACTCAACGACTATATATTACTAGACTACGCATTGCACGATCTAACGAACAAAACTATTCTGCCAACTTGCTGAGGTACTACGTAAGCGAGGGGGACGGGGTACTGCGTTGTGATTGGCTAACTCAAGGTCTGTTCTGTCTCAACGTATGTTTACGGCTCACAGGGTTGGTCGAAACGAGACGGATATAAGACTTTTTTGCCTAATGTGTTGGCAGACATCGGTCGCCTGTTATTACGAGTCTAGTATTATATCGTCGTTGATGAAACTGCATTTATTACGCCGAATAAATAATGTAAACTATTAATTTTTTTTTTTTAAATTCCCACAGCCCACAAGAATGCGACCCTTACCATGGTAACCAAGAGACATCTAGCTATATATCCTCAAGGTTTGATTTATGTCCGCCGTGGGTTTTTTTCCCATACAATTCGCCCGTTGACCTTTGTAAGTCAGAATCATCTTTAGGCATAAATTTCATTTCCATAATAATCAATAAGTATAACCATCATTTCGTAGAAAGTTCACAACCAGAATCATCTTTTGCATAATTGTGTGGTTTTTATTTCCCAGACAGTAAGATGATGCAGTAAGCCTGCAGCAAGCATTCAGCACATGCAGCAGGCATGGCTTCTGTCACGGCTCCGGCGCTGCGGGTCTCTGGCGGTCCCACGCGAGCTAATCGTCGCAGATGATTTTACGCCCACCACCTCAGCTCACGGGCCGCCTCGCCCCTCCGCGCCTACGCGATTATAAATTACACTCTAGGGGTAGGGCAGACAAGACTACGTGAAGTCGGTTTTGCAGCGATTCATTTCTGTCACTAACTTTTGTAGCACGCCATATTGATTTTATAAAACAATTTTTTTATTTTTTATTATGACTGTTAAATTATTTCTATTCTGAAATTCTGTGATCTTCGAAATAATCGGCGCTCTAAATAAACGTTATGCTTAATGAAAATATTCAAAATTGTAACTCTGACAAAAGTAATTATGCCCAATACAATTCTGCCATCTTAAAAGTATCCCAATTTAAATTCGGACATAAAAACATTAGGCCAAAAAACAATTATATTAAAAAAAATTTATGCCATAACAATGTTCGTTTAAAAAAGTTTCTGCCAAGTGAGTTCTGCCAAATAGGTTTCGGAGAAACAAGTTTCTGCCAGATAGAGGGCACCCCTATCCAGTGTCTTCTTATTTTTTTATTGTTAATTAAAAGGCTTAGTATAAATTCAATAAAAAAATAGTAATTGCTGTTTACAAGCCATAGGTATAACAGCTAATGATAAACCCTAATTTAATGTGACTTTCTTAGTACTTACAATATCTTCTTAGCATCAACAACTACGGTGTTCCTTCAACTTTTACGTCTTGTGTCACGGTTATATGTTGACCAAAGACAGATCAAAGACTTCCATTCCTTCCTTCCTCCTTTCGCGATTTAGTATTTACGGCCAATCTTTTGAAAATGAGTCCAACTAATCAGATCGTTACAAAACCGTACAAAATATGCCTCAACATCCGACTATAGGTAACGATTTTATAAACGTTGATACGTATAATTATACGTGTGCACGTGAATGTGTGTATAATTGTTTTCTCTGTCGGCCGCAAGGTGGCGACGCGAGCGTTGTTCACATATTAGAATGTACTTTCATTCATCTTTCTACTACGGTGACCACACTGCTGAGACTATTTTTTACAGCTATAACCTTGGGGTCTTCAAGTCAAGAGTGAACAGGTTACTTCTGGCAAGCGTGCTTCACCGTCAATCATATCTTCGCTTACCATCAAGCGAGTAAAGTGGTCAAACGCGAACCTATCTTTAAATATTAAAAAAAAAATTATTTCTTTTTTTTTCAAGTTTGACATGTTGTGTCTCGGTAGAATAATTAATCTGAAAATTAGTTATATATGAGTCTGACAGTGCCTTGATGATTTTACCACACACAAAAAGGTACTCGTAAGAGAAAACTATTCTTGCCAGTTCGTCTTCATTGAAACGATTAACCAATATCGTCTATCGGACCAATTTTTACACTGCCCTGAGATTGCTTCATAGTTTCATACAGGGCAAAGTACTTCGGTAACCCAGGTACTCTCCACGAGATCGTCGGCAACACGAAGGCGCTGCTGGCTTTCCTCGGCGAGCTGGGGTGGATCGAATAATTTCTCTCCCACCCGCACGTAAAATACGCGCAACGCGCTTTTGACGTGGAGTTACGGACGGATACCAGCCCGTTATAATTATAATACAACACAATCGTACCTATTTTAGGATATTTCATAATAGGTATCATAAGAGCCTATGTAGGTTACGGAATATTGAAACGGAATATTTAGATTTTTCAGACCTGAGGCAGAAATAAATATAAGTAAATAAAACATCGAATAATTATGATGTTTTTATGCTAACAGCCTCATCGCGGTTTAAGCATATATTGTGATATATTTTGTCCATTACTACGGTTTCTTGTATATAAAAAGACCGCCAAATAAAACAACATATAAGAAACCTAACACGTGACAGTCAACAGTGAACACTCAACACGTATCTAGATACCTATCTGACGCATCAACACAAATTGCTCTCTTTACATAAATTACAAAATCTTTTCAGTTTCAAAACCATCATTTCAATAAATCAAAAGTAATTTACCATTACCTTGAGTGTGGTCACCTCACACTGCGCCGGCGCAAGCCTCGTGATAAGAACTAAGTCATCCGCGCAGGCGCCCCGGCCTTGCGTACTCGCGTCTTACCGCCTCCGCCGCCGCAGTAAACAATACCACACTCTACTCACACACGATAAAGATGAAATTACAATAACAACACGAGTGATAAGAAAAAAATCTCTAGTGTCTGTGAGTGAACAAAAATAATTTCGTGTCGTGAAATTAAGTAGTGTTGTGAGTTTGCATTTTTTTCACCTTTTTTGAACAACTGGTAAGCTTTCTTTAATCACTATCTTATAATTTACGTGATGTTTGTCAAAACTGTTGTCTCTGCAATGTTACGTAAATTCTCTCCGCATGAAAATTGAAAAACCGCGGAAATTGTTGCAGCGATTTCGTAAATTATGAACTTGTTATTTTAAAACAATTGCATGAATAATTTTGTGACCGTGCAATTTATTTTATTATTTCAATGTGTGGTTATATAATTATGGACATTATGTGTAACCTTTTATAAATTATTACAGAATAATTAATTATTATAATTAAGATATTTAGCGCACATAATTTATGATTTCATATAATAAATTAATATAAATTAAGTATTAGACTACAAACTCGTACTTAATATTTTTGGTTGTTATTTTAAAAGATATTTTATTTACATATTAAGTATCGTTACCTAATTATTTAGGTTAACTTTATAATTTAAGAAAATAATTGACTTCATTTACCTCATTCTGTTCCACTTATCGCCATATTATTATTACAATGAAGTTTCTTCGTTAATAATCTTAGTTTAGTTTTTCCTTCATTGTGTTTACATCATCTCGATTCTTACAAAGATTTTCCCTAAAGGCAAGGAAAAATCTTTCTCCTCATTCTAGGACAATACTTGCTTGACCTACCTACTTTACTGCAACTCAATGTCGCATTGTAATATTTACAAAACACTAAATCTTACTATACTATCATTTATCTGTATCACTAAAGACGTAGGTATACTATCTTCGTATCTTTTATCTGAGATGAATATTAAAATTTTAGATTTGTTTACCTACATTTTGGCATCTATTTTTATAACAGAAAAAAGAATCAACACTTTTGACGTATAAAAAAATACTTAGGGGCGTCACGCAAGGGGGAGAAAGGAAAATCAAGTGTTAAAACAAATTGCACAGCTAAGTATGTACCAGAATAGTTTATTTTCTACAAAATTGTTGATGGATAAAAGTGTCCCAAATATCCCTTTCGCCTTGTTTCCTCCTTTTCCGGCACGACATCTATCGAAACTAAAATATCCAGAACAACTCTTTTCAAACTGGACACTAGTTCGGCAAAGTCACTCGACTACATGGGATTTCCCGCAACATTTTCTCTGTGCTCAAGTTTCGACTATTTGCAGGGCTGGCAAACCTACTTTAGAAGATATATAATAACTTTTTTTGTAATATTAACATCATTTTCAATAACAGACAAAATAAAAAAGTGTTACACAGGGTGATACGTTAACATCATAATATCTGATTGCTGTATCAAGAGGCTGACAGAATCTCGTTCTAATTTCCATCTACCAAAGTTAGTCTCATCTATCTTGTTTTCACGAAAAATAATTAATATAAAATTATCACAAATAGTGCCAATATTAATCAGCATTAGAAATTAGCCCATGCTCTTCAGCATCATCATTTCATTAATCCCTGAAAGATTAAGCAGAGGTGGTCAAACGATACACCACAAAAATCGTCGATCTTGTCTTTGTCACTCCTAACCTAGACGAAGATCAAGAGCAAACCCATCGTACATTAAAAAAACACATAACATGAAGGATAAATCTTTGTCAGCCCTAGTGTATAGTTTGTTGAACGTTCAAGCCAAAAGTTTGGAAGTGGCGTTTATTTCAAGCGATAAATAAAACAAGCAGGGCTACTTTTCTTCAATACTGAAGAGGGAATTTTATCGCTTCCTAAGTCTTAAAATAGTATAGTTTTGATTTTATAAGATTTTTTTCAGCTACAACCCAAAGGCCTTGAAGTATACCTATACTTAGTAAGTACAAGGTATTACCGCTACCACAGAATACTTAATAGTACCTGTGATAGTACTACGCTACCAAAACTGTGTGGGAAAGCCCAAACACAACAGTGGAACACATATAGGACTATGAAAGAAAACACCTTTCAGTGATTACACGAGTAATGTTATGATAAGTATTTCTTTAATTACTTTTCTACCTTTTTGCTAATCATCTCCGTTTCCGCTGCCGTTTTGGTCTAGCGCTTTTGTTGTCTGTGGTTTGTTTTTTTTGTAGTTTATTGTTTAGGACACCAATTAGATACTGCTTTGTTTTTTAATTGTGACTTCATTAAGCATGAATTAAAAATAATAACAAGACGTGTCTGAGTTTAGTTAGCGATTAGGTTAGGCTAGGTTTTGATAATCCAAAATAAATTAGTTTAATAGATTGAAAATGACATTTTATCATTAACGTTACAATAACCTAACCACTACTTTTTTTAGCGTGGTAAAATCATCAAATGAGTACTTCCTCCCAGGGCAGGGCGGGAGGGACTGTCAGACTCTTACTGACTAAAATCCACGGTGTCCTTCAATAGCCCTTTACGTTCCGGTGTCACGGTAATTCGTTAGTTCCGCGACCTCGACAGGCTTTGGCCCTATAGAGGGGCCCCGTCATAATGCTGACACTCTTAAATTTGAGGCGCGCGTGGAACACAACGCGCCGTCGACCCAAAATAATTCTGTTTTCCTCAAGACGACTAATAATTATCTTCACACTGCTTTCAAAGACTAAGTTATCTATCACAAATCTTTTCCTCAATTGAACACTCAAGTATTTGTGATATGCGGTCACTGTTTCAGTAGGTTCTGAAATGCACCGCTGAAGTGACATAGGTACTTCTCAAGTACCTAATGATAAAATAGCAGAGTGTTGCTTCGATTGAGATATCAAATTCACAATAGGAACTATTTATGCATAATTATTGCAATCGTACCTATCTGCACTAATAATATAAAGGTGTAAGACTAAGATTCGATTGTTTGGTTGTATTGAATAGGCTCCGAAACTACGGGACAGATTTCAAAAATTCTTTCACCAGTTGAAAACAGCTTTGGTTCTAAATGACATAGGCATTAAAGGGGAGTGAGAGGGTGAAGCCGCTGGCAACAATTAGTTCATAATGTTACGTCGGTCGAATTGCGAGACCTATCTATAAGCTTCTCGAAAGTTCCACAAGGTTCTCGACAATTCTACTAAAGATCGGTCAGGAAATTTCTAGAAAATTCTACCCTGTTCTAGATGTTTCGAGATGGTTCTGGAATGTTCCAGAAGGTATGGGACTATGTCGAAGTCTATGGATGTTTCCTGAACATTCGACCACCTTCTAGAAACATCTAGTGGGTCCGGCCGGGGTATAAAAAGGGCGTCGATCACCAACCTGAGTCAGTCTGGTTTTGACTACGATCGAGGCGACTCGAAGTGAACAAGCGATCTCTAAGTGACTTTTACGTGTGATTAAGGGTGTGTATAAGTGTTTAAGTGTTGAGTAGTGTTAAGTGTTTATTTTAGTTTGTGATTCGTGTGTGATTAAAGTTTATTTGGTTTTAATTGGTGTTAATTAATTTATCCCAATACCCAGCTCGTAACAATAATAATAGAAAGAAAGAAAAAGTTTTATTGGACTCACACAGAACAGAACAATTACATTACAACATAAAATTAAAAACAAACATGTAAAAATGAAATAAAAGAAACTTAAATTACAAAGCAATTAAATAAAATAACCAATTTTGGTCCTGTACGAGGCCAAAAGGCCCCTATCTCAGCATGAGCTGTGACGTTTAGAAAAAAAAGTCACAGCGCTGGTTTTCAGAGAGGGCCCAAATAATAATAATAGTGTGTAATGTTTTGATGGGTCGACGGCGCGTTGTGTCCCACGCGCGCCTCAAAGAGCGTCAGCATAATGACGGGGCCCCCCTCTCAGAGGGCCAAAGCCTGCCGGGGTCGCGGGATTATTCCCTTACCGTAACCCCGGAACATAACAGGCTATGAAGGACACCGTGGATTTTAGTCAGTAGAAGTCTGACAGTCCCTCCCGCCCTGCCCGGGGTTGGAGGACTCATTTGATGATTTTACCACGCTAAAAAAAAAAAAAAAAAGTGTAATGTTTTGATACTTTTGTAAAAATAAGCTTCCGGGAATTTTATTCATTTTGATCCATGCCAATAGCCATTTCTAATGGTGAAGGTACGCCTGAGGGAGGACATCGCCGTCGAGGTCAACCGCGGCAGGGGTGGTGAGACGATCTGATCATGTTTGCGAGGCAGACGTGGTCATAAATAGCCAAAAATTGAGAGGTTTGGAAGGAAAAGGGGGAGGCTTTTGCCCAGCTGTGGGACATACACTAGACTATTAAAAAAAACTAAATATATAAAACTCGAAGGTGACTGACTAACATAGTGATCTATCAACGCACAGCCCAAACCGCTGGGCGGATCAGGCTGAAATTTGGCATGCAGGTAGATGTTATGACGTAGGCATCCGTTAAGAAAGGATTTTGATCAATTCTACCTCTAAGGGGATAACATAGGGGATGAAAGTTTGTATGAAACTTTGTAAATTTTATAAAAAATATATTGTTAAGTTCCGACATCCGCGCGAACGAAGTCGCGGCCACAGCTAGTGGTAATATATAATTATACTCGTATGTTTCAAACCGTTTTTGTTTTTGGGTGTAAACATCATCAAATGAGTGAAAATGAGGATGGTTTTTAGTCAGTCAAAGTCTGACGTCTGACAGTCTCTTTCGATCCACCCATAGCGAGAGATATCATTAAACATTAATCGCAAAAAAAAACGTAATAATACTCGTATACCTACTGACTGTAATAGCGAGCTGAGCACAAATCAATTTAGAGACGCAGGAGTCTTGCTAGCATATCAAATCAATTGAACATCACAAATTATCGCAAGAAAATTACGTATTCGTTTCGCATGAAATACTTTAACAGTATTGAAATACTAGACTGAAAATTAAAGTTGGGCAAATCTAATACTAGGTGGGTATTAGTAAATGGTGAACCAGGAAACTATTTGAAAGACAGTATAGAAATGTGTGGTTTACCACAAAATTGTATTTCCTCGTATTGTTATTTGAAATGTTGTTTACATATCTATGCATATAGGTATTTTGAGAGTTAGGTATATTCATTTTGTGTTTATGATGCATATCTATGTAAATTGAAGGAGCATTTTGTGCTATCTCGTTGAGATGTTCTTAAAAATGCGTATTTTGAAACGGATCATAATTTTATAGAAATCTTGATAGCCCGCATTTTTAATAGGTGTAGGAATTTGAAAAATACCATTAAATACCGACTTAGTTTTGGAACTAAGAAAATATAAAAATAAAATACATAAAAATGTGCAACCACCATGACATATGATTTGTAGATAATACATAGTACTATCTACCTGACTCAGTAGCATTCGTGTACATTTTAGTATAGATTTGATACAAGGTGCACATTGTGATGCTCGATTGTCTTCCGTCATTGATGAAATGTTCGAATCTGTAACGTTACATTACAGGTGAATGCTCGTGGTGAGGTAGCGCCTTAACATTAAACGTTATACAATAACCTAAACACCACCTTCTAAAAGATTATTATTTATTCTGACGACTCTTTAATTAGGTACCGATATTTAGTCTGGTAGTATATTAACAGGCACATAAAACATTTAACATAGGAAACAACATTTTTTATGGTTTCTTCATATAATTATTATGTAGAATTGTAGAGAGATTTGTCTGATAATAATTTAGCTCGTGCATACATCATCATTTTGAAACAATTTCATTTTCTATCTACGTCTGGGTGGCCATTTTCATTTTCTATAATTTCTCGAATGGTTTCATTGATACTTCAAACCGTAAATGATTCTCTATTGTTACAAAGTTTATGTAATTCATTTTGTAATGAATTAACTTTTCATTATTATCTTTAAGTCATAAGACATTCAAGATTCAGTTGAGTCATCGTAAAACAGTCATCATAAAACGGGTTTATGCATTATTTATTTTTATATATATTTGCGCAAGTTTTTGATTCTTTGAAGATGATAATGCTGTTTTAGAATATTAAAAATGCAATTTTGTTAGAAAGTAATATTAACAATGATAGCTTATTCATTGATGCTGCTCATCTTGGATTCATTGCCAAGTTTAAACAAGGTTACGTTATTTTCTTTTAGTTTTTTTCCTTCTACATCTAGGTTATTCTACAGAGCAAACTTTTAATAGTCCGATATTATTTTTTCCTGTATTCATTGTCATTTTGTCTTATTAATATTTGTGTGTAATGTGTATGTTTATCTCCTTTCACGCAAAAAATACAGGACGGATTTGCTTCCTTTTCTTTACATTATTTCCTTAAAAAAACGCTGACACACTGGCGACCAGATTAGACTTATTATGTGCATAATATTCACATCATTAAAATCTTTAAAAAAATCGATTGATAACTAACAACGCATATTATAATTTAGTTATGCAAAACACATTACCGATATAAAAGAAAGTGATTTTATTACCGATTATATGACCAATAAGTACATTGTAGCAGGTAGACCCGATTTCACGGCAGTAAGAGGTACCTATCATACGGACGGAAGCTGCGAATTATCTGAGATCACTAACGTAATGAGCTTACAATCTCTCAATAATACGGACATGAATTTTAATATACACTCATACCATGGTTTCATAACACATTTTATAGGTTACTAGCGGCCCGTCCCGGCTTCGCACGGGTGGATATATGATGATTTTCGTCCTCTAAAACCTGGCGCTGATGGTCACAAACACAACAAAAATAAGAAGTAGCCGAATCGGTCCAGCCGTTTTCGAGTTATGAGCTTAGCAACCCATTTTGCGATCCATTTTTATATCATAGATAGAAGATATATAGATATTGCTATAACATATACAATACATACACTATCATCCCGTGGGATAAGGCTTGTATTACCAACTGACTGGATGCTTGTATTTTCAATGTAAAGTCTGCTAAAACTCATACTCAAACTCTGTATTGCATTCATGTGTACATAGGTGTTACAGAAATAAATAAGTTTCAACACGAAATACGGTTTGGGCACGGCAACATATTCTGGCGCTACCTCACCGCGAGCATTCACGTGTGTAACATTATAGATTCGACTTTGAACATTACATTACATTACTACCTCCCTGACTGACGAGCATTCGCTTACATTAGGCATAGATTTGATACAAGGTACGCATTGTGATGCTCGATTGTCTTCCGTTACTGATGAAATGTTCGAATCTGTAACGTTAAAGTAGCCATACACCATACTGCCTATCGTACGATCGATTTGACGTTTGCAATTGTTTCAAATTGGCAGTTCGTTCATATACACCATACACCATACTGCCTATCGTACGATCGATTTGACAGAACTTCAAATCTGCAGCAGCGATGCAAACTCAGCAACTTTATAGCTTGATCTGGCTATTATTCGGTGACGGCAGCTACAATTTTATAAAATTTGTGGCTAAACTTTTTGGCTACTTTTTCTAGCACCTTTTCATTTCATCATGAGACTTTCGAAATTAGTCAAGTAGTGTCCCGAGTGGAAAGACAAGATAATGCAACAGTGGCTCATTCTACATATTATAAATAGGTGGCATTCTGAAGAAATAGTTCAGCTTTGGGTTAAAATAAAAAAAAAATGAAATTCTTCCGGTGACAAAATATACAGTGTGTCCGGGCACGGGTTAGCGATATTTAAAGGGGATATTCTAGGCTCTTTTTCATCGACAAAAATGCTTTAAAAAAAAAAAAAAAGGTTGCACTCCAGGAGTGCCGGTAGAAGTGAAAACTTTTTTGTTACTATGTTTTATTTTAAAACTGGAGTAGTACAGATATGAAATTAACTAATTTGAATGACGTCTTACTCATTTTCGATCAGGGTCACGTGACCCTGACGCGAGTTTTAAATTTTTTACCCATTACAGAAAAAGTGTACAACGCCGCTAAAGAAGTTTTCACTTCAAAAATTCTTACTCCAAAACTTCGCGAATGGCAGCCATTTTAATTTTTTGATCTGTCGAACTGGGGTATGTACAATAAAATACAAATATCTTTAAATCCAAGAGACCTACATTCATGCAAATGACTTTATTGCAAAGTTAAACGTTGAGGCTTATCAAAAACTTACGAAAGTTTTCTAAATAATATGTAAAAATAACCAAAAAACATGGGCAAACACGAAATTGTACACAAAAATTACTGAATAATTTCACATTTTTAACTCTAGCTCGATAAGTACCCCTGAATTTTGCTAGGGTTTTTGCATTAAATTAAAAGTGTTTGAGATATTCTATAAAATTATATCAAAATTATCACTCTATGTTAAGTATCTTAGGAGTTATTCTCACTTGAACATCACCCTTCCTTAGCGCACGTACCCCAATATTACCAGGTGTCGCATTCTTTGGGCGAGCTGAATCGTTCCAACGAATATTTATCAGCTGGCATTATTGACCACAATAATCCATAAACTGAAATGGTAATTTTTTTTTATTATATGAAACCACTTTTTGGAATTATTGCTGCGGGGAGAGACGGAAGGGTGATGTTCAAGTGAGAATAACTCCTAAGATACTTAACGTAGAGTGATAATTTTGATATCATTTTATAGCCTATCTCAAACACTTTTAATTTAATGCAAAAACCCTAGCAAAATTCAGGGGTACTTATCGAGCTAGAGTTAAAAATGTGAAATTATTCAGTAATTTTTGTGTACAATTTCGTGTTTGCCCATGTTTTTTGGTTATTTTTACATATTATTTAGAAAACTTTCGTAAGTTTTTGATAAGCCTCAATGTTTAACTTTACAATAAAGTCATTTGCATGAATGTAGGTCTCTTGGATTTAAAGATATTTGAATTTTATTGTACATACCCCAGTTCGACAGATTTAAAAATTAAAATGGCTGCCATTCGCGAAGTTTTGGAGTAAGAATTTTTTTTAAAGCATTTTTGTCGATGAAAAAGAGCCTAGAATACCCCTTTCAAATATCGCTAACCCGTGCCCGGACACACTGTATACTGACGATCTAAGTGTCTAGCAGAACAACGTATGTAAATCTACGAAAATATAGGATGTGGATTATAAAAGTGCTGAGGTGACCTTTATAAACCCTTTTTTATTCAATTTCAGGCTAAATCTCGAAAGTCTGACATTCAGTTACCTTTGAGAACCCTCAGTAATTGGGTTATGTGTTTCAGGTGAAAAATACTGAAAAATAATAAGGGATTCGGCTTTCAAAGCCAAAAACTGAAAATAACGATGTGAAATGAAAGGTCAATATAATTATGTCTTTTATGAATGTAGTATAATCTTTTCCTTGAATAGAGTTCTGTCTGTGACCTTTTCGTAAAACCTAACACGATTTTGATGTTTGGCACATGGCTAGATCAATAATTGTTTAGAATGCACAATAAACTTTTCTCCTCTTTTTCAAAACTAGTAATTTCTCCTGAATTATTGGTGCGTTTACAAGCACCTAAAGTCACTTTAAAAATTCAGACCATGACTTTTCCGTTTGGGAATCGAACGCAGCCACCGTCATATATGTTATTATAGCAAGTTCCGTTCATGTGGGTTAGTTTTCGACCTCCAAACAGACGATTGTATTCCACAAAATACAACTCAAACTTTACTAAAAATATCGCATTGCATATACCACAAACCACGAAGGTAAAGCAATAACTTAGTTACTACAAATGTATGCATTTTGTTTCCGTGCCAAGGAGACACGCAATGTGTCGTAAATTATAATACTTTGTATGGACCGTCGTGTCCACAATGAGAAAATTAAGTTTGTCCTAAGCACACTTGGTTCTCACGCAAAATTGGGAGTAAGGGTGAAGGCAGATGTGCTACTTTTAGTATTCAGTTATCGCTGATTGAAATTGACCAACAGGTCCCAAGACTTGCAACTTGTCGTCGACGTGTCTGTGATTCTTTCAACAAAGTTATCTCACGAGAGCATGAAAGATGGATAAAAACTTTTCATCCAAATCCATTCAGTAATTTTCACGAGAAAGAGTAGGTAAACACACACATAGATCACTTTGAAAAATCGATATCTCTTTTTTTACGGTAGATTATTTCATGATTCCATTTTTTTCAGCTTTGCATCAGCATGCGACGCAAAATCCCTGATCGCCACGATAAGTAGCATGTCTGTTCAGGCCCTAAGAGGCAAAGTAAATATTGGATAATTATGAAGGATTATGGTTAACCCAGTCGTGGTCCTTAGGTTAGAGCCATCGTGTAGATGCTTTGAACATTAATAAGTAAACACCATCTTGGGTTAAGACCCTGTGCTGACCTGTTCAGGGAGATAAACGTTCATAAAACTCATGAAAATTTATGTGATGCGGAAAATGGGGAAAATAACGCGTAGGTAATCATTTTTCTGATTTCGAGTTCTCTAAAAAAAAAAGCCCTCTTAACCTTTTGTTTGGAGTTTAATTTCATCAAATGAGTCCTCCCTTTTTTTAGATAGAGTGAAACTAAACCCCACCCCGTTTCTTCAATCACCCTTTTATAGAGCCAGCATTAAAAAGAAAAAAAAATATTTCTTCACCTTTTTTGGGGTGGAATATTTTCAAATGAGCTCTCTCTCTGGGGAGCTCGTGGCTTAATAATTACAGCCGCACAGGCCAACATTCCGGGTTAAGCCGTGCTTGCCGAGGTTGGTCTGTGGATGGGTGACCATCTATCATAGCGAGTGTCCTCCGTGTCTCGGAAAGCACTTAAAGCCGTTGGTCCCGGCTGTCATTTTTAGATCTTTGACAGTCTTTACTGTTGTAAAGTCTGACAACAAGTCCTACCATGGGGTATCGTAATTACCCAGTTACTGGGTTGTGGAGGTCCGATAGGCAGTTGCTCCATGTAAAATACTGATATCCAGCTGCATCTGGTTCGACTGGAAGCCGACCCCAATATAGTTGGGCAAATAGGCTAGGCAGATGATGAGTCCTCTCTCTCTCTCTGGATGGAGTGGAACTAATCTACTCCGTTCCTTCTGCCCCTTTCCAGGGCCGCTGTAATTTACTTCATAGACCTGCGTTCATCTCAGTCTACTACAGTATGAGAGGAGGGGAAGGTCAAGAAAACGTTTGACGAAATCTGCAAAACTTGAAAAAAATAAAAGCTTGAAACAGTATTATGATTGACATTTGAAAATTGAAATGAGTGTGATAATGTAACTTCACAGTTTAATTAGCATTTTAAATTACCTAAATTAGCCAACATTTTAATGTGTTTATAGGTTAAAACACATACAGAGTAATTAACGTAAATGCCAGTTTCTCATGCGATCTAGCACATCATTTGGTTTTACTGAATATGTAATTCAGTTTATTAATTGTGAAATTCGAAAGGTTAGATTAATTATTGCGTCCAATTGCTATGTCAACTGTGTTCTCAAGTTATTACAACATAGAATTATTCATCATCATCATCCGCCTGTATCCGTCCACTGCTGGACATAGGCTTCTCCCAATGTGCGCCCCTGAGCCGGGCGGTGATCCCTGTCTTGAGCTTTCCATCGAGTCTCGTCCGGCTGCCTTTCGTATAGAATTCATAAGCTGGAAAAAAGCATCCAAAAGCTAGTACGTAGTAACTGTAACACAACAATTGCTGAAACCTATATTGATAAAGCATCGCAATACTTAAAATATCGCAAGGATCACAAAGGTTACTTTGGTAGTTTGGTGTCGTTATAAATCAATTAAAGGAGACGGGCGAAAGTCCCTAGAAAGTTGGGCCTGATGTTACAGTAACAATTACTGCATTATTTTATTAATACCCTCATACCATTTAAAAAAAAACTAAATTATTCACGACTGCTCCATGGGAGAAAGAAAATATAGGATGACATTGGTTTGTATGAAAGCAACCTCTAACATAAGGTTGTACACTGAGCTCTCACATAATACTTCAAGAAAATAACTATTTGACTTTATTCTTGACTAGAGTTAACCTGAATTTATTGTAGGACACATTGAACGGACGCCTTTCAACTAGATTCTAGAGGTAGCAGCAAAGGGAGAATGAATTAAAAACACTTTCTCTTTCAATTATTTATTCATCATCCACATCATCATAAACAATTAAAATATCGTCTAAAAACTGTGCAGTCGGTATTAAATTCTCTTGATGCCTTGCCCAGCTTAGGTACCATATTATGGACATCACATGACAACAGCAACCTACTGTTCTTTTTCCTACGGTACGGTTTGGTCTTCCATATTTTGAATATTAATAAAATCAAGGCCAGCAATTGATTGACCTTTTAATTGTAGCATGTTTTGAATATGCACTGCTGTAAACACATTAACATAATTATGTAGGGCTTCAGTAATAAAATCCCAAGATTGCGTATTAATGTGGTGATTGCATAATCTATTGTTTTTTGGGATGTAGAAGTTATAAACATCTAATAACATTTTCCTAGTTGTATCAGAAACTCTATTCCTTTCTTATCTCCGGCAACCTTCAATAAAACAGGTTTCTACTGCCCTTACATAGTCACATAACACTATACCTTCGCTAGGTCTGGGTGTACCTTCTGAAGTAGATTGCAAAGCCTGTGAAGTAGCCTGTGATGTGGTCTGCAAAGAAGCTTGTGATGTGGACTGCAAAGTAGCCTGTGATGTAGACTGCAAAGTCAATCCTTCATGCTAACTTGCTTCATATGCTGATGTTGAGGATCCAGATGGTCCAGATACAAAGTGATGGGCATTTCTCATGGGCATGCAGCTCTGACCCAGCAACTGTGATATATATAATGAGAGCTCTGTTTCTTGAAATCTGAAAAATAATTTTATAATAAGCCTTTACAACAAACAAATACAACTAGTGAAATGTGAGTGTACTGGAGTGCAAAAGGGGAATATGGACACAATATTATTATATTATGTATTATATAAAGCATTGCAACCATAGTCAAAGTGATGATGTGTATTTATTAATACTGTCTGACTATAAGTTCAACCCCAAGATAGACTTCCAGTCTAAGTCAAAGATCTTTATTGTGAGACAGCAGTTTAAAAAGTTGTTCTAGAGGTTGTTGTGCTCTTGCCTCCACCATGTGAGGCATACAATAGTTTGTGACAAAATACCAGTATTTTACATGCAGCAACTGCTTGTCCGACCTGCACTAAGTAAAACTGGTTTTCATTCTTTGAGGCTTATATAATAATAATAATATTCCACAACTACCACACAATGCCATCTAGTCCCTAGCTTAGCAGAGCTTGTGTTCTGGCTACTAGACAACTGATAAACATATTTATATATTTCTAAATACAAACATATTATAGATAAACTACACCCAGACACAGAACAAATGATCGTGCTTATCACACAAACATTTGTCTTGGTGGGATTCGAACCCACAACCTCCGGCATAGCAGTCAGGGTCACTAATCACTAGACCGACAGGCCTGTCGATATATACATTACCATCAAATAGTATAGAAATAAAAATCAACTGATTACAATAAATACTTACAGTACGAGGCAAAATCCATTCACAAATGGCTGTATGAATCCTTCTTTCTCATTCAGTGTCAGTACGCAATAAATGAGATCTAGCACGCAACACTGAACGTCCACAGTTGACACATACTTGACGATGTCCAGTTGTTGATGAAAGCTGCTTGTCTGTGCCCAAAGAATTTATCACTAGATCCCTGCATCCTTGGCAAATGGGATGAGAACTGTTGACCTATAACAATATTAGTTTGTTACTTACAGTCCTCGGCAAGAAATGATTTAGGTACATGGAGTTTAGAGAGACTAGGCAAGAACATTGTATTCGTTACAACTACTTAATTATTAGCATAATAGTGAGAAGACTGTTTACAAATTGCTCAATTATTTTTAACTGTTATTAATTGGCTTAATCATTTGAGATATCATAGTGATTTAAGAATAATAATGAAGTAGAATCCAGCAAAATATAAAACTTGTCATAAAATAAACTACTAATACTTACCACTTGAGGTGCAACCCATTACTGAACAACTGAAAGAATGCCTTCGTCTTCTATTTGATGTAATCCTATAGAAGGATTACGCCGCCAAGTAGCTATGCCATAGTTGATACAATGATGGTGTTGATAACTCATTGTATTTTTTTCGAAATCCGATATACGAAGCTGAGGTATGTTGAGTAGGCAAGTATCTGAGTCCGTTGTGAGAAATGCGTGCATGTCGTTCGTTAAAGCAATAACCGTCAGAATCCTTTATACGTAGCCAAAGTCGTTAGATCACTGATCGAATATTAATAATGGGGATGGCAACTCAAAGCTAATCGTAGATGGCGCTGCGATAGTTGGTCCCCACGTCTACCTTGTACAAAAAAACAAACAAGATTATTTGTTATAAAAATTGAGTATAAATACAAAACAAATATGGAAAATTATTCGTCCATGCAAGTACTATATACTAAAAGAAGAATTAAGACGCCGCGGCGCATCTACAAGAGAAAAAAAGTGATTTAATTGAGTGGTTATACATTTGATTTTACCGTAATAAATCCACAATTACTTGTAGTTGACGTTTCAATTTTTGAGTTTAGGTATGTTTTACCTGTCCTCTCCTTTATCAAGAATATAATGCTGCTTTTGACTTTCTATTTTGATAAAATATCATAATGTTTTAAGTCAGTAATTTTAACCTTTTTTTCTATTTAGATTCGAGAAATATCACAATATATTTAATTTCTTAACACCACAACTATTACAAAACTCGTTCCAGGTGATAATTCTTCGATTTTCGAGCGATGCAATACTGGTACATAACCTCCAAAAGAAAAGTAGATATTATTTTGAAAAGTGTTTTCCATCATTTTTACAGCTTATTACACAACATCTAGTCATTTTACATCAATAAATGTTTTTTTTTCTGAAAATTCCTTTGATTTTACAGTTCTTTGGGGACCAAACTGTCATTTTCACTTTGACACTTGCCTTCCCCATTACTGCCGAAAACACAACAGAAAATGAAGCGAAAGCGAATGTGATTGACGTTGACGTTTGAGTTTTTGACCACCTGACATTGACATAAGTTCCGCTTTGTTGCCTGTATATGTGCTGTATATTAAAACATTGACAATCGATTGTGAAATCGATTTAAGAAGCAATTCATTTTTACGACCATTATTTCAACCATTATTTTAAAAATATATGTGTTTTATTTAAACTCATGTAATAAAGAATAATTATTAATATTTTAAATAATTGATTAATTACTCATTCTGTTTTTGTAATCATAATCGATTGTACATCTATTAATTAACTTACCTATATCATATGGCAACATTGTTTTAATATGAAAATAACGGAAGTCAGTATTAATTTGATTAAAATATTTAATTTCTTATCCCATTATAAAAATGCTTAATATTTTATAATTGACCACAAAAAAACTTAAAAATAATATTGATAAATATTTAATTTGTGTAACGATAGGCCCAGATTCGCCCGTCTCCTTTTGATTCTCATGGCGCGAATTAACCCATCCTCCTCTCGCAGAGATGCCTGTAACTCCGCATTGATAACAATTTTAACACATGACTAGACAACTAGACATGCAAACTAATGTCTTAAGGTGGGCGTTCGCGCGCGAGACCGCGACAGGAGACCGAGACCGGAGACCGAGAAAGGAGACCGGACAGGAGAACGCGACACACTTAACGAGCGGGAGCCCGTAACAGGTGTCCGTGACCAATTTCCTCTCAAGCGATAATTAGCAGACTACATGAGGGATTCGTATCATAAAGATTCGTGGAAGTCAGCTGCGATTCCGTTGGTGGGATAAGCAGCAGTCGCCGTTCAAACACGTAGAAAAAAAATATTTTTTTAGTCATTTCCTCCCAACTGAAACCTGATTTATATTGAAGATTACCTTTTATCTCGAAGAATAAAACCAATCAGCCGACGGTACCATGGTGGAATACACGTCAGCTGGTCACTCGAACATGTAATTTTTTATTTTATTTTCAGTGATTTCCTCTCGAATCAAATTTTGCCTGATGAAAGTTTACATGAAGATATAGCTAAAAACAGACGTCAGCTGGCTGTATCTCGGTGGAAAGGTCGTCAGCTGATACTTTGAAAATTATTGTACAAGCAGGACTAAGGGCTAGTACAGACTTGCGGAAACCGCGCGTTCATGAATCGCGCGGTTCGAAACCGCAAAATTGTGATGCAATCAGACTCCGGCGGTTATATGTGGTTATCGTGCAGGGATAACGTCCGTTTGAAAAAGGAGGTCAGCGAAGAATCGATTTACTGTGGTTGTTGCTCCTTAAAAAAACGATAAGAAAAATGCGGTATGCAATGCAAATGGGTGCATCCAATATTAAGTAACCAACCAAGTTTCCAACGTATTTTCACAATTTCCAAATATCTCCACTAACTCTTGCCAAGCTTGGTTATAATAGTTTTATTTGAGTTATCCTCACATTGAATATCCCACATTGCAGGTCTCTTCTCCACTTCATCAATAAACAGTTCAGTGTCGAAACGAACCGTGCCAAACTCACGAGCTGTGATATGCTAACCGCGCGGTATCCGCTACGCAACTGACCGCAAAGTAAAGACTCCATAGTAATAGAAACGCGCGGGAGCAGCGCGATTCTATTTTCTGGCGGTAATTGACTAACCGCGCGGTTATGTCTGAACGATTACTTAATAACTCATACATATAAGACTCGCGCGATTTGTTCCGCCGTGTATGGACTAGCCCAAATAGCCTATGTACATCACGTTTATTAAACGCGCCGATCTTATGAAGGCCACAGGATCACGCTGGATGCAGGCCGCTTACAACCGGTCCTACTGGAAGTCTAAAGGGGAGGCCTATGTTCAGCAGTGGACGTCTTACGGCTGATATGATGAAACGCGCCGTTGACGCGCGTTTGTAGTGATACAGATGCAATGCAAACGCGCGTTTGACGCTTTGTGTCGCGACAACAAACTGCTCTGTTTTAAAAAAAGCGCGTCGACGGCGCGTTTAAAAAACGTGGTATACATAGGCCCTACGCCACACGGCGTTCTTTAACCGCGCAGATTACGCGCGTATACGAGATTCAATCGCAACCTTGTAACTTAAGCACTCAGGGCGTGAATCGCGCCTCTACTGCGCGTATACGCGCAGATACAGAGAAACAGACGCGCTGTAGTCGCCCGTAGATTCTGCGTTTTTTAGATCAGAGACTCCTCTTCTTCAGTTGTTTAGGCACGGGCGGTGCAGTGGTGGCGTGAGGGCCCCGCCCCTGCCTCTGCTCCGCTTCTTTAGACGCGCGCTTGTATCATCAATGCAAACGCAATAACAAATCAGCGTCTACGGCGCCGTAGAGGCGCGTTCCTGAAACGCGCGTCTTCTGCGCGTTTAAAATACGCCGTATGCGATGGGCCTAAGGTTCTCTGCCCATTCTTTGCACGAATATGCAAAACGATCATAATGAACTCTTGAAAAAACGTAGGTATATATGCATATTGATTTATTTTCTCAATTAGTGAAAAGTATAAGAAATAAAAAGCTTTTCTATAAAGAAAACCCGCAATCATTGCTTGATTCATTGTTTGATATTATTGTCATTTACATTTTTCATTTACATTACATTTATAACAATTAAAAATACAAAATAAACATGTTCTTATGAAACATATATCAATGGATAGCTAGTTCGGACCTCAAAGATAGGAATTTCTTCATAATGCAAGCCGGATCGAGAAGCTCTTCACGTAATCTCCAAGCGAGAGCCTCGTCTCATCATTGAAGATCGTGGGGGAATCCTTCTGATTCTGTTGAACCGGTTAACGGACCTTCTTGATCAGGGTGTCAATTACTTATTCACTCCAGTAAGATCAGTTCCATAACTTGAACAAAATAACGAAATACAACAACAAAATCATTTAATATTGATTTGAAACCTTATGACAGCAGAATGATTTGACAAGATAGACATTAAGGATGACACAAATTTTTTTCCAAATAATATTTTTTTATGGCTTCTTCTTTGTGTCATTATGACAGACACTCGTTTCCCCTTTGTCCGTTTTGATATTGCAAATAAATTACGTTTAGTTATTCAGATTTAATAAAATATTTGTTTCTTCATATTTTATTTTACGATCTTTCCACCGAGATACAGCCAGCTGACGTTTGCTTTTATCCATATCTTCATGTAAACTTTCATCAGGTAAAATTTGAGTCGAGAGGAAATCACTGAAAATAATATAAAAAATTACATGTTCGAGTGACCAGCAGACGTGTATTCCACCATGGTACAGACAGCTGATTGGTTTTATTCTTCGTGATATAAGGTAATCTTTAATATAAACCAGGTTTCAGTTGGGAGGAAATGACAAAAAAATATTATTTTTTCTACGTGTTTGAACGGCGATTGCTGCTTATCCCACCAACGGAACAGCGGCTGACTTCCACGAATCTTTATGATATGACTCCCTTATGTAGTCTACTAATTATGGCTTGAGAAGAAATCACTAACGATATTTTGGCCTGGCTCCCGCTCTATTAGGCAATGACAAGTGTCGCGGTCTCCTGTCCCGGTCTCCCTGTCTCGGCGCGAACCGCCGCCTTTAGAACCAGGAAGATATCTGACATTTGCTAACCCGCACTGGTGGCCTACCATCACGTCTTAAAGCGAGAGTTATTACACTGTGGGAACGAGGTGGATGACTTGTATATAGCTCTCTCTCTCTTTCTTACACTGGAATTACTCTAGCGAACCTTATAGGCTGATCTTATGCTAATGCATGCATATGACGTCGACTGCTCTACTACCTACATGCAAGGCAAAAATACATCACATTGATATCAGCCTTCATCTTATCACCAACCATTTCATCACACATTGAACATCTGCATTCAGAATACCGTCCAAGATATAAATACCTCAAGCCAGTGATAATGAGCGCGTCGCGCGTCGTGTGTTCAACATTATCAACAATGGCGACATGTTTGCACATGGGCCACGTATTTCTGAGCTGTGTACAGTGTGTACACAGTGGCCTTAGTTTGTTGGTGCCTGGCTCACCTAATTATGGGAGTTTTGACGTGAATGATGGTGTTATGTAATATAAGTGATAACAATGATGGTGTGGAGATTTTTTGTAAGCTTCAGTTAATCTGTAGAATCTGGGGCAAAGGTATGATGAAGAAACCTTTATCTTTAAAGCTGTAGTTTCCGATTTCGACACTGAATTCCTGGCGTCCTGTGTGCAAAGGATCTTGATGACTTGGTAGAACCAGTAGAACTAAGGGAAGGAAAGATTGCCATTTTCCGTAGAAACGGGAGGATCATCAAGCCATAGAGATATGTTGGCTGATCAATGGGGATGGCAACTGGGGAACTCATGGCGCTAGTATAGCTTGTTCCAAGCATCGTCATTGGTTCAAATCAGTTCAAATCTTGAAGGTACTTCAAAATAGTACTAAGTCATTGGTCGGATTAGGACTAAGCTATGGTGGCGCCATCTACATTAGCTTTGACTTGCCTTCCTCATTGGTCAGCTACTGCCCGAATGTTGTAGTATGGTTTTACTCTATTTACGTTGTCGGCGTGGTGGTCTAATAATCTACCAATCAAGCATCATACATTTATTTTGAGAAACATATCTTGAAAGACAAGGGTAGTCTCAAGAAAATTTAAATTAGTTTTACTTTATTGCTGTGAGCAGAGCTAACTCAGTAATTTTTAGAACATACGGGGTTCAATGGATTGAGTCGTTCATGAGCTATCAGAAAAATATAATCTTAACGTCCTAAAAGTCGTAAAATTCTCACAATGAGCAGTTTATGAGGCAATGGTGGAATATCCAACCCCCACTGGGCCCGCGTGGTGGATTATGGCCCTCTCCCTCTCACAGAGAGGAGGCCTGTGCCCTAACAGTGGGAACATATAGGCTGATGATGTGTGTGTGATATGGTGGAATATTTATGAAAATAAAACAAAAGTTCACTTACTCAAAACCGGTAAGAATTCGTTTTAAAATGGGATCCCATAGTAAAATCAGTTAGTAATGGTGTATTTTATCATTCTATGAGTATAACCTCCTTATGGATCTAGGTCGACTAAACAAGTAACCCTGTACAAATAAGATGAAAGACAGTTTTAAAATAGAATGCATTTTCTACAGGAAATAAAATTATTGATACGAGGAAAATGTAGAGCATAAGGAGATAGAATAGTACCTTCCACTTCATATGTGACCTGATTTCTTCCTGAAAGCAGTAAGCTTACAAATTTCCTCTACGAAAGTGGTAACTAATGGATGCTATAAAAATGCTTCCTCGTCGTTTACTTCTGTTGTCGTAAGAGCGCCCTTAGTAGAAGGTCGTTCCGGTTTTGTGGTCCTGTTGTTGTTTATCACTTGAAAAGCTTTTTCAAACAATCATTTTTTGATTAGTGTGAACTCGTCGTTGGGTGTAACGAACTGTTACTCTGTAACGTAAAGGGCTATTGAAGAAACACGAGTCCGACTGGTAACGATACCTACCTGTACTATCTTGTTAATGTTATTTTTTTGTAGCCTTTATATGTTTTTTTTTTTCATTGTGACTATTGGTTTCTTGCCCGTTCTTCTCCATAGAGATCTACTTCTTGGAACCCATCTACGGTACTCTCACAGTTTTTATGTCTTGTGACTGGGACTGCAGCACCATAACTTTTTAGTGTTTAATTACATTTTCATTTGTCTATGACAATTCAAAAGTGCCTGTAACTACTTGAAATAAATGCTTTGAATTTGATTGTTTTTTTTTCATTATGATTATTGGTTATTTAAGAGCGCAAGTGACAAAACCCGATAATGACGTCACAATATAAAGCTCCATCACTGTGTCAGTCTTATAAATGTAACATAACAAAGATAAGGTGCAATACTACATTGAATAGGCACGTACCGATTAAAATTCACACGGTTCATTAGAGATGAGTCAATTTGCAGTGTTTTGCAAGTCTGAGAAGTAACGCCACGGTTCAATTATTGTCCCGACTTATCTGATGTTGACCAACCTGGGTGTCGAGTCTGCTAATTATTAGTCAGAATGGCGCCACAATGGCGTTTCAATTGTAGTGCTTATTCGAACCAGCAGTAAAAAATGGTTCGAATAAGCACTACAATTGAAACGCCATTATGGCGCCATTATGGCGCCATTCTGACTAATAATTGTAGTGCTTATTCGAACCAGCAGTAAAAAATGGTTCGAATAAGCACTACAATTGAAACGCCATTGTGGCGCCATTCTGACTAATAATTAGCAGACTCGACACCCAGACTGAATACAGGATTATCTGATGTTATTTGGACAGCTCCATCGTCTTGGGAGCTTTTGCATTGATCCTATTTCGTTATTTCTTTGTTTTACTGGTTGCAAGACTTGTTAGATCTATTGATGAGTATGAGATACTGCTGTCGATTGTAACATGGTTCAACAAAATTATTAGATTATAAATCCAGATTCTAAGTTCAAAACAACACGTAACATTTTTCGTGAAGCAACTTTTGACTCAACGCAACGTGAGTGAGCACCACGCACACATTTAAAAATTGATATCATGTTTACTTGTTTCACGTATACGTAAAACAAGCACCTAAACATAAAAAAGACAAATTATCCCTTTATTTCGAATCTTATAAGATTCGAAATTAAGGGATTATTTGTCTTTCTTTCTTTGGCTTCAATTCTGAGTGGCCTACTATGAATCTGGACATTCAATAATCTAAGGTTATTACTATAGAAAGCAATTATTGGATGTTGAAACCCCTTATAATCTTCTTGACTCAATACGTTACCTATTAATTATAAGCAAAAGTATTTAAAAGGAAAGAAAGAAATATACTGTAAAAACATATCATTTATAACGCATTTCCAAAATACAATAAGACATCAGAAATATGACGTAATAAAAATCACATCCAAATTAATGAAGCTCGAGTTACACAGTAGATCAGACATCCGATCCGAATCCGTGAAAATATAAGAATAAAAAAACTCGGACCAATACTTATTGCTTTTCGCAATGCATTTTATTAGATTTCGTGAAAATACAGGAACTTGATGGATATCGTTGTCGCAATTCTTATGAATATAGTAAATCATAGGTACAAATAATTTTATGGTTACTTTGGAAAGTATTTCCACGGATTCAGATCGGATTCAGTGCGGAACCGCTCTGAGGGTTTGAAAATATCAGTTTCATTACCACCGATGTGTGGCCTATCGTTTCTACGGATAAAATATAAAAATAAAAAGCCACCATTTGTAAAAACACTTATGTAGGATGGTCCCGGAAGTACGTGGCTGGAGTGATGACCGGCATCTCTTTGATGCCATGCTTGTTGACGACCTTCACCATGAAGTTAGGTAGACTGAGGAACAGCCTCTCGTGGACCTCGTGGACACACCGCTTTATCACCTCGTAGGCTTCGAACTCTGTAAGTTCTGGGAAAGGGGGGAAGGTTTGGTTCTAGGACATGCCGGTTTCCTCACGATGTTTTCCTTCACCATTTTGAGAGCAGTGGTGATGAAATAAATTATACAAAGTAATGCTTACAACTCGTAAGTCGGGACCGATACCACTAGGCCACCACTGCTCAAAATTAGGTTGATATTGTGTTAACAAACATTATATAGGATTTGTGCTAGTTTGGGGAGTGGATAACATCAACATTACGTTTGCCCACTTATCCCCAAAACTAAAAACTAACCAGGTTTATGAAATCTGTCCAGCACGCCCATACTGAGCAGGCCTCCAAAGCCATGGACTCCGAAGGGCACCCTCAACGCGCACGCCAAGAAGTCGACGGTGTACAACTGTCCCCCCTCCGCCTCGTCATATCCTGCGATCAGTATGTTCACCATTGTTGGGTTCTGAGGAAGAATAATATTTAGATAATATATGTATTTTTAAGGCGTTTGACTCTAGGAGTTTCTATGTCGCAGTTACTTCTTTAACAAACATTCTGACAGCCAGATACAATTCAACAATGGAACCTGTATAATGAAATCTCCATAGCTGGAACACGTGCTGACAACGACGATATAATACTAGACTCCTAATAACAGGCGACCGATGTCTGCCAACACATTAGGCAAAAAAGTCTTATATCCGTCTCATTTCGACCAATCCTGTGAACCGTAAACATACGTTGAGACAGAACAGACCTTGAGTTAGCCAATCACAACGCAGTACCCCGCCTCCCTCGCTTACGTAGTACCTCAGCGAGTTGGCAGGATAGTTTTGTTCGTTAGATCGTGCAATGCGTAGTCTAGTATTATATCGTCGTTGCGTGCTGAGGTCCGGACGCTTTAGCCCTAATTTAACTTTGTTAGTGGGACAAATAAACCTTTATGTAGAGGCCCTAGATAAAATTTAACCTAGTAAACTTTCAAAGAAAAAGGCTTATTGCTGACAATAACTATTAAGTGAAATAGAGAAACAAACAGGAAGTAAATATTTTATAAATATTAAACGCATTATCGCATGCGTAGCGAATTTCAAAGATATTCTTAGGAAAGAAAAATTCGATCGATTAGTAGTTCGAATACTCTACAATAGATGGCGGTAAACGTCAACATGAAACGTCACCATGAGACGTTAGAAATGGAAGGAAGAATTCGCCGTGGCGGGTACGATCCTCGGTAGCTCGGTTGGAAATGAGCGTCGGATGTACTGAATCCGAAGGCCGCAGGTTCGAATCCTGCCGATTTTTTCTTTCCTAAGAATACAGGAACTACTTGTACATAAATATTTTTTATTTATTTATCGTCCTATTCAACGATAACCTCCTTTTTAAGTAGGTTATAAACATTCATCATAACTCAACCCAAACTACATACAAATCATCACCTCTTTCCACAATATTTAGAGACCCACATACAGCTGGCACAATAGTTTTAATACCATTTAATTAAAATATAAAAGCGATTTATTCTTGAAAAGATAATTAGATATCTTCATAGTAATTAGCACTGACATTTACATTCGTATGGTCGAAAGTGTTGCTCAAAATGTCATTATTATGCACGAACGAAAGTGCTTTGCATGTTCAGTGCTAGACACAAATACGTCGAGCCGGCATTGTCGGTTCGGCAATATAATATAATATTATGTCGATGAATAAAGCCGACCCGAAGCAATGATTGCACTTGATCATTTTCAATCGGCTTATGTCGAGCGGTTAGTTCATTCGGGTCAGTCCCTATCGGCAGTATTTCTGGAAACAAAATTATCGCTAAAAGCCGACCAGCATTGGTCAGCAGTTACAAAACCGAGTGAGTGCTGCCCTAGCGTACCAGTTCTCGACTGCGACTTAAGAAATGTGTAGCCTTAAATCATGCTTGAACATCTAAGAAATGCGCAAGTGCACTAGAAGTAGTATCTAGCGCTATCAAATTCCGTGAAGCTAGATAAACTACAATAGTAACACTATTTAGGGAATTCCAGTCATAATCGAGAACTGATTATATTGCTAAATAAACACTAAACTAGGAAAATCTAGGACATAAATGTTTATTATTGCCATTACTACTAGAATTTGTTTCAAGACTTATCATGTGTAGGCATGTCATTGTTGAGATTACGAGTATATTATTTGGTCATAAATGTTTAAGTATCATTTCGTAAGTTTTGTACTCGTGTCACATAATGAAAGACGAAGCTGGATTTTTTAAAATCAGCTAATGGGTATTTCAGTGCAGTGAAATGGGCTTGGGCCGGGCACGTCTGCCGCATGCCCAGTGAGCCGTGGGCCAAAATAACCACTTTGTGGAGCCCTGACACAGCAAATCAAATCAAATCAAATCAAATCAAATTTATTCGTAAATGCAGGTATCAATACAATAAGATGTTATAATAAAAATGTCAGTTCGCTACATTTTACTCGGAGAGCATACAAATATTAATATAGTTCGCTGTTTTGAAATAACAACGAAATTAGACTAAGTCAATCACATCAACTTTTATAAGTAGGTACTAACACACAATTAATTAACAATGTCGCTAAATATAATATTCTAAATGTAATTCATTAAATGTCAATTGTGTCCTCCATAAATTCAGTTGTGGAATAATAACATTTGTGAATTAAAAATTTTTTGAGGTTCCTTTTGAACATATTATTATTAAGATTCTTTATTTCTCTTGGAATTTTATTGAAAATAACTGGTGCCATTCGATAAATACTTTTTCGTAGAAGAGCTGTTTTACTGCGATCAACACAAAGAACGTTCGAATCCCTCTTCCTTAACCGTGGATCAGCTGGGGCTCTCATTTTAAAAAGTTGTGGGTTTGTCTTAACAAAGATTGCCACTTCAAAGATGTATAATGCCGGCAATGTTAGAAGTTTCAAAGATTTAAAATATGGCTTGCAACTGTCTCTTGAGTGTAGCCCACACATAGCGCGTACGCATTTTTTTTGTGCGACAAAAACGTAATTCTTGTCTGTCGAGTCACCCCAGAAAATTACTCCGTATCTCAAGATTGATTCCACGAAGCTATGGTAGGCTATGATCACGGCGTCACGGTTCACAAATTTAGACAACTTATAAAGAGCAAAAGCAAAACTGTTAAGTTTTTTACAAATTTCTTGAACATGCGGTTTCCATGTAAGTTGACAATCTATCATTAATCCTAAAAACTTTGTTGTCTCTGTTTTTGTAACCGACTGTCCATCGTAACTAACAAGCGGTATTTGTTGTCGTTGTCGTTGACTAAAATGCATTATACACGTCTTTTCTAAATTAATTTTTAAGTTATTCGCCTGTAGCCAGTGTATGGTCTGCTTTAGTGTGTCATTGATTTCTTGTTCATAATTATAGGATTCGTCTTTTTTTATCATTATTGTACAGTCATCAGCAAATAATACTGTTGGGTGATTTATACTTTTTGGGAGGTCATTTATATACACCAGAAATAGTGGGGAACTTAATACGCCCCCCTGAGGTACACCGTACTTCATCGTTCTAGGTTTTGACCGATATTTGATTTCCCTCTTGGTTTTAATATTTATATTTGTTATTTCCGTATATTGTATCCGATTGCTTAGGTAAGATGTTATAAGGTCAAGACAATTTCCGCGTATCCCACATTTTTCAAGTTTGTCAATGAGTATAGTATGATGGACATGATCGAAAGCTTTCGACATGTCCAAATATAGGGCACAAATGGGTAGTGTGTCATCTACACTTGACATAATTTTCTTAAGAAAGTCATAAATAGCAACATTGATTGACCTGTTCCTTCTGAAACCTTTTTGTTCATCAACCAATACATTCTTACTTTCAAGAAAATTGTACATTCGGTGGTATATTATTTTTTCTATAACTTTCGAGAATATCGGTAGTAGTGCAACTGGTCGGTAATTTTGAGTTGAAGTCCTTTCCCCTTTTTTCTTATACAACGGCTTAATAATGGATACTTTAAGTTTATCTGGGAAAATACCTTTTTGAAAACATAAATTTATGATGTGTGTTAATGGATGACAGATAATATGATGAACTTTTTTGATAATGTGTGTTGTAATGTTATCATAGCCTGTACTTTTAGTATTCCGGAGAGATTTAATAGTTCTCGAAACTTCTTCTGGTGTAGTTGGACTTAGAAAAATAGAATCATTTAGTCTGGGTATTTTCGGCGGTGTTTTAGTGCAACCTGGAGTTATTTGTAAGTTTTGTACTCGTGTCACATAATGAAAGACGAAGCTGGATTTTTTAAAATCAGCTAATGGGTATTTCAGTGCAGTGAAATGGGCTTGGGCCGGGCACGTCTGCCGCATGCCCAGTGAGCCGTGGGCCAAAATAACCACTTTGTGGAGCCCTGACACAGCAAATCAAATCAAATCAAATCAAATCAAATCAAATCAAATTTATTCGTAAATGCAGGTATCAATACAATAAGATGTTATAATAAAAATGTCAGTTCGCTACATTTTACTCGGAGAGCATACAAATATTAATATAGTTCGCTGTTTTGAAATAACAACGAAATTAGACTAAGTCAATCACATCAACTTTTATAAGTAGGTACTAACACACAATTAATTAACAATGTCGCTAAATATAATATTCTAAATGTAATTCATTAAATGTCAATTGTGTCCTCCATAAATTCAGTTGTGGAATAATAACATTTGTGAATTAAAAATTTTTTGAGGTTCCTTTTGAACATATTATTATTAAGATTCTTTATTTCTCTTGGAATTTTATTGAAAATAACTGGTGCCATTCGATAAATACTTTTTCGTAGAAGAGCTGTTTTACTGCGATCAACACAAAGAACGTTCGAATCCCTCTTCCTTAACCGTGGATCAGCTGGGGCTCTCATTTTAAAAAGTTGTGGGTTTGTCTTAACAAAGATTGCCACTTCAAAGATGTATAATGCCGGCAATGTTAGAAGTTTCAAAGATTTAAAATATGGCTTGCAACTGTCTCTTGAGTGTAGCCCACACATAGCGCGTACGCATTTTTTTTGTGCGACAAAAACGTAATTCTTGTCTGTCGAGTCACCCCAGAAAATTACTCCGTATCTCAAGATTGATTCCACGAAGCTATGGTAGGCTATGATCACGGCGTCACGGTTCACAAATTTAGACAACTTATAAAGAGCAAAAGCAAAACTGTTAAGTTTTTTACAAATTTCTTGAACATGCGGTTTCCATGTAAGTTGACAATCTATCATTAATCCTAAAAACTTTGTTGTCTCTGTTTTTGTAACCGACTGTCCATCGTAACTAACAAGCGGTATTTGTTGTCGTTGTCGTTGACTAAAATGCATTATACACGTCTTTTCTAAATTAATTTTTAAGTTATTCGCCTGTAGCCAGTGTATGGTCTGCTTTAGTGTGTCATTGATTTCTTGTTCATAATTATAGGATTCGTCTTTTTTTATCATTATTGTACAGTCATCAGCAAATAATACTGTTGGGTGATTTATACTTTTTGGGAGGTCATTTATATACACCAGAAATAGTGGGGAACTTAATACGCCCCCCTGAGGTACACCGTACTTCATCGTTCTAGGTTTTGACCGATATTTGATTTCCCTCTTGGTTTTAATATTTATATTTGTTATTTCCGTATATTGTATCCGATTGCTTAGGTAAGATGTTATAAGGTCAAGACAATTTCCGCGTATCCCACATTTTTCAAGTTTGTCAATGAGTATAGTATGATGGACATGATCGAAAGCTTTCGACATGTCCAAATATAGGGCACAAATGGGTAGTGTGTCATCTACACTTGACATAATTTTCTTAAGAAAGTCATAAATAGCAACATTGATTGACCTGTTCCTTCTGAAACCTTTTTGTTCATCAACCAATACATTCTTACTTTCAAGAAAATTGTACATTCGGTGGTATATTATTTTTTCTATAACTTTCGAGAATATCGGTAGTAGTGCAACTGGTCGGTAATTTTGAGTTGAAGTCCTTTCCCCTTTTTTCTTATACAACGGCTTAATAATGGATACTTTAAGTTTATCTGGGAAAATACCTTTTTGAAAACATAAATTTATGATGTGTGTTAATGGATGACAGATAATATGATGAACTTTTTTGATAATGTGTGTTGTAATGTTATCATAGCCTGTACTTTTAGTATTCCGGAGAGATTTAATAGTTCTCGAAACTTCTTCTGGTGTAGTTGGACTTAGAAAAATAGAATCATTTAGTCTGGGTATTTTCGGCGGTGTTTTAGTGCAACCTGGAGTTATTTGGTCAGCATAAAAGTCATTGAACACATTGCAAATGTCTTCAGTTTTTACTATTTCTTTATTATCCTTAATAATTTTCGTTAGTGGTTCATGAGGGAAATCAGCTTTGCTGTCATTAATTATTTTCCAAGTTGCTTTGCTTTTATTATCAGCTGTCTTGATGTAATGGTTATTTTGTGAATACTTTGTTAGTCTTATAATTTTTTTATATCGAGCTGCATAGGAAGTGTATTTTATTTTGTCGTTCTCAGTTCCTGTTTTACGGTATTGCCACAATAGTTTTCGTTTTATTTTGCTGCACGTTTTAATGCCGTTGGATAACCATTTTTGTCTTTTGTTAATAGTCTTTGTTACAATTTTTACAGGAAAACATAAATCGTAAAAGAGTTTGAAGATATCTATAAAGTTGTCATTTGCTAAATTTGGGTCATTCAGTTCATAAACCTCACTAAAGCTTAAGCTTGCAATACACTCGATAAACTTTTCTATAAACTCGGATGAGAAGTCCCTTATCTCAGTTTTCCACGAATGAATTGCACATGTTTTTTTTACATTGCATTTTAATATTTGCGCAGTGTGGTCTGACAGTGCAGTCTCAATTACTTCTCCGTTGTTTCCACGAGCATTATGAAATATATTGTCTATACAGGTACCACTAGATAAGCGAGTAGGTTGTTTAGTAAGTATTTTGAGGTTAAATCCACAAACTGTATTCATGAAGGTCTTGGCAACTTGGTCATTTTTTAGTATATTTATGTTGTAGTCCCCGCATATTATTATAGTTTTATTCGTTTTTCCACGTGTGATAAGGGACAGTAGCTTTTCAAAAATTTCGAAAAATAAAGAAAGGTGAAGTTTTACATGGGTATTTTTGGGAACTCTGTACATACAGACGATAGTTACATTATGTTGCGTGAGTTCTATCCCACAGCATTCAATAATATTAATTTTAGATAGCTTTTTAACTTCATTTAGAACTTTGAAATCAAGAATATTCCTCACTAAAATACACGCGCCGCCCTTTCTTTTGTCTCGACAAAAGATGTCACCCAATCTGTATCCCGGTAATGTGAGCATTTTCTCATCGCCCAGTACCATATTGTGCTCAGTAACACACAAAACATCAATTGTCTTATTTATTTTAGATAGTTCCGCTAACTGCACAGTCAGCATATCTGCTTTGTTAATTAGCCCTGCTATATTTTGGTGCATCACGTTTACATAGTTATAGACGAAAAAACATATCATTTGAATTATGGTTAGTATTACCTAATGGGCCATTGATGCTATTTGCCCTTTTTTCCCATTTTGTGGCACTAAAGTATTCTGTTATTGTTTTTTGTCGTGACGTGAATTTGAGCCCATTGTCTTTGTTTGTTAGTTTATTTGTTTCTATTTTACATTTAATGTCGGTATTACGTGGTATAAATTTATTATTATAATCAATTGTATCCACAACCAAATTAATTTCGGAACAAATATTTTGAATATACTTAAATCTATTGCGCTGAATTCTTTTAAGTTGAATAAAGTTACAATGTTCGAACCTACTCGATACATAATGAATTAGGTTGTTAAGATGTTTCTCACTAAGATATCGATTCTGACCAACCGATAGCAATATTACCGATGCCTTTGTTTGTTTCAATATCCAATACAACTCATGTGATATTCTCAGTGGATCCGAATCTTCTTCCCCCACACATAGCACGAGCTTGTCTTGTTGCGTAAGTTGGAGTGCGTGACAAGCATCCGCAAAGACTGTCATCAATGCTTCAGGGAATACTAGTCCCTGTATGTGGTATTTATCATAGTCGCTGTTCATCCTGGACCGTACCAGTTCCGATGCTAAACCTCGGCATTGATTGCCTCCAATTATCACTATTTTTTTTGATATTGTCTGGTTGTCCAGATTGAGATTAGGTTTTGAATTATTTTTCAAATGCGTCTTCTCGTTATTACTCGTACTTATGATTGTCTTTAATGTACTATTTTCGGACGAAATGTTTTTTAATTCATTCTCCATTGAAGCTATTTTTTCTTCCATCGCCTTCACTAGTGCGTCGAATTCTTCTAATGTCTTCCTTTCATTATTATTCTGTGGACTTTGGTAACTTGTGGGGGGCTGGCTGTTAGATATGAAGGACGGTAACTCGCCTTCTTCATACTCGAGTTGAGAGGTACGAGTTACTGGCTGATTCAGCTTCAGGTTTGTTTGTGTCTTTTCGTTTTCATCTTGTGAGGCCTGGTAGTCGTTTTTGAGAAGATTTGCAGCCACAGGACTGTTAGAAAAACTATCGATGAGTCGCCGTCTCGTTCCTTTTTTAAGGCTGGAGGACATATTTTTCTTAAATGAAGATAGAGGACTAGTACAAATCTGTTTCAATATGACCATTTCTTGATTCAGGTTATTTACTTGTTTTCTTAGATCAGAGTTTTCTAAGCTAATGTTGTCCAACTCATTTTGCGTGCTTTCGAGATTCGATTTTAAATGTTTTATTTCTTCCTTCATATCCTCAATCCAATAGTTGTTTTGCGTATTCGTAGACAGATCTAAGCTTCTACCAAGCAAGCTTTCAGATAGCGTCGAATCGATGGAGTTATTTATGTTTAACGCAGACTTATGTCTGCGCAGTGTAATGTTTTTGTTTGAACTGTCCATTTTTTTTTTCTATTTTTTTTTTAAAAGGAAAACAAAATTAAGTAATAATAATAATATTGGAGTATTTTGATGGACAAATTTTTTGCACGGCTGCTCAGAGCGTGTAACAAGTGAAGTAGAAGTCTCAAAAAGAGATCGCAGTTTGTGGGAATTGAACTCGGTATCTGTAGTCCGTATTGATCACCGATGTAGCTTCTTAGAGAAATGAGCCACTTAAGCGTTGAATAATCAGTTCAAATTACGCTATAGATGCTCCAGTAAAACTTCGTTAAACAATTCCTTCATTCAAATTTTTAGTATGTGTGATAAAATTACAGTCCAAAGGTCGTTTACGACCCACTGACCCGTTTCTTTGTTCGATTTATACACGTTGTTTTGTTCATTATGTTTGCTTTTTTGCACTTATTTAACACTTTTACGGTTTGTATTATGACAAGTTTTTTTAGTATTATGATGCGCAATGCGCATTGAGCACTGTTCTATATTTTCTCACAATATAATGAGTTAGAAAAGATGGGGTTATATGATAGATACTTTTTTCGTGATATCTTCACTGCAGTCCTTTTGATTTTATGGCACTTTCACATATTTATACACAACACAGATCAGTTTCTTTTTGCACTAATTTTAAAACAGTTTATAAAGTTTTTCTATTTTTAAACCTTTAATAACACGGAGGCAATCTTTTCGCCGTTGTCGTCGTTGCGTCGCGCGCGCACGTCCGCTCTCTCGTTTACTTAATGCCTGCCAGCCAGAAGGCGTCGCGGTAGACCTCGTAGAAGATGAGTCCTCGTAGAGCTTGACAAAACCGATGACCATGTGGTCCACTTTGGCCCTGGATCGTGAAAATTGGAAGTCATGGGGAGAGGCATTTGCCCAGCAGTTGGATGATGTAGGCTAGCAGTATCAGTATAATGGGTATTACATAATTATGACCGTTCATGAACTACGCGTATCTTCGACAACATTTTTGCACTAGGTATAAATTATGACAGTTCCTAGTTCTTCGCAAAATGTGAGCTTACAACTACAAAGTGGGGTTCTTCAAAATGGGCGTGAAAAGGTTTCTGCAGGGTCTGCAACGCGAGGGCGATACCTGATGGTGTTTCAGGCGTCTATAGGCTATGGTGACCACATTCCATCAGGCGCACCATATCCTTGTTTTTTTATTTTAAAAAAGGTTCCGCACGCTAGGAATTTCTCATTTTTCGCAGGATTTACAGGTGCGTTTACAAACATAAAAGCCCACATACACGAATATGTGCTCCGTGCGGGTATCAAACCAGAGACGTGCTACGCAGCAGTTTATCGCTCAGCGGCTGCACCAACCGTGTTTGTCACCAATCTAGTATAAAAAACAGGGTTCTGAAAAATGCCAAAATTGGCCTTTTTCGCGAATACTCTACCTACGTCTACAGCACTCACCCCGCCCTTCAAAGACTCCATCATATTATTCCTGGTGAAATGAACAGCTGCAGCAGTGTTCAGTGGGTACCCGTTCCGCATCTTGTAGAGCTGAACGTTCTTGTCGATGAACTGCACAAACTGCACCCTGTCTGCTGGGTCTCCAATAGCACCCATCACCAGCCGGTTCTGTATCTCGTACAGCTTGTTTTCGTCTGCGAAATAAAGTGATGGTAGCAGTGCCAAAAATAGGTTTGGTGCCAACGGTGCCAAGTCTAAGGTTGCTGAGAGGAGAAGAAGAAGATTCCTGGAGAGGCGCAGAAATAGCCAAACCAGCAAGGCTATTGGCTAACTTGATAGTCACTGACCAGCGGTTGTCCACTGAACTTGGATGACTTGATACCTGTTATGAGGCTAAGTTGAGGAGTTGCCTCAAGAGCGATACAATAGTTGATTTTAAGGAACATTTACATTTATCAGTTTCATTGCAAATGCGAAATTTACCTTTTGACAGCTATTTGATGATCACCACACAGACACCGAGATATGCAATATCCCCGCAGGACTATTGACTATGTGCGAAGTGGGTGGTGGGGAACGGCAAATCGATCGTAGCGCACGACGTGGCAGAAATGTGAATTAATTCTGGGCTGTCATGTGTCAAGTTGCTTTATTTTCATAACTTTCTTTATAATTTAATACGAAAACTTTAACTTTAACTTTTCCCGTTCGTTCTAAGCTCTTCCACTTCTCTCACATGCTGTGCTAATACTAATTTTTTCCCTTTTTGCTCAGTTTGAGGTTGGAAATGTATTTTATGCTTAACCGATTCAAATCCCGTGCGTATTATAATATCCATATTTTCCACGAGGAAGAAAATCGCTAGGTATAATATACACACTCACTTTTTACACTATTTTTTCAATTTCGTTGAAAAACTAGTCGAAATTTAATATCACAAAGATATCTTATCATCTAGTTGACATGATTTGACAGATGACAAGTCCTGAATAGTTGCGGCCACTAGGGGCGCTGTCATCGCGCACACAACGAATAGCACTAGTCGCATAAAAGGCTAGTTACGGCACTGTATGTAAGAAAGAAACTGGAAATACCTACTTGTATATTGCAAATGGTTTACTAATTTTAGTCATAAAAGTTCATTTATATTATCGATCTTCTAAGGTTGGTGGCCCAGAGTTAAAGGTCCGAATTGCGAGTCATAGGTCTATTCTAGCAAAACACTTTAATAAGTGTAATATTTATTTTATGTCATGATCAGTTCATCACCATTGAATTTAAACTGGAATTTTGAAGAGATGTGTTTCCACCACAAGTAAAATGGGATGAGAGCAAGAAGATGATGACCCTTAAGCACTACCAAGCCATTCTATTCAAACTGGTAATGTTTGTTAAGGTTTTACCTGGTAATGAAAAGTGATTATAATAGACCATGAAATGATTTTCCACCTCATTAATTAATTACCAATGATAAGTTAGTACATAATAAAGTTCGTGTTTAACGGTGAACTATAAAATTTAAATGGTGTGTTGTTACGATCTCCACCATGTAGGTACATAATTAAAAAACCCGTATAACGAATCGTGGTCAAGGTTACTAGATTAGCGGATTTATTTGGGTAGCTTTGTGATCACTGAAAACATCAATCAGGTTGAATCTGAATGAAGTTTTCAGTTTTCAGCATTCATTGGAAGAGGCCCTGTATTTTTTTGAATCGACTTTAAATAGGAGGAGGTTCTCAATTCAGTTGTTTTTCTAGAGGGCCTATGCACACCATGATAACTATAGGTAAATACAATGAACAACAAGTTACTGTACACTTAAAAGGTACAAAGTACTATCATCTAGTATATAATATAGCAAAATTAATAAATAAGGCCATGTAAAGTACCGTGTTTCATGACGATAATGCTCTGTGTGTTCGTCTGATCTGCGGCTATTATAGCAAAGTCTTTACATTGCATGCCCAATAGGCATTGGAAGTAAAGAGTCGAATTAGACATAATTACGGAATGCAATCATAAGAAACTTAATAAGGAAATAAAAAAATATTATTTGTGTAAAATTATCGTCAAAATCACGGTGACATTGGCGTCTTACTGCAAAAGTAAATAGTTACATAGACGAGGACATTCGTATCTAGAGTTTTGTGACCAAACAGGTTTTTTATGCTTCGAGTAGGGTAAATATTTTACTCAGGCGATCCGTAGAATTGAAGAAGAAATCTCATATTTATATGTACGGATGGGACACGAACCAGCGCTGGGACTCCGTGATGGGTTACGGTCCAGTTCAGACTTCGGAAAAAGTTTGACAACAATTACATTCTGAAACAGCAGAAAGGAAAATGACAGCTATTTCAGATTCAGAAATAAGTGTTAGGATTTATAATAATTATTGTGTCAGCCAATTCCCACCCGTTCCTGGACGTAAGCCAACCTTCCCGGTGTTGTGCATTCCACATCCATCCTTTGCCAGCCTCTTTCTTTAAGAACACCACACTACTTTTGGCCATAGCTGGTCTCCACTCCAACAAATACCTTGATAGCTCCATCGACGGGATTGACTATAAATATTTCGGTACATCAAAATTAGCTGATAGCACGCATTTAACAATTCCCTAGCATTGACATGATTTTCATTCCAGAAATGTTACGAAGTTAAGTCTAACAAAAATGGCCAAGCAAGTCAGGAAAACTATAAAATACCTCTTCTGATAACGATGAAAAAAAGTATAAAATTTTATACCGTAAGCCTGAATCTGATCTACAGATAGGCTTACTGCAAGATGCCAGCCCCGTTATCATTTTGCGGCTTCGATAGAATTGCAACTGTAATTTCTTACCTAGCTCCAAACATAAGCCATGATTGAGGGTTATGTATGTATTCTAGCAGAATTAAATTTCCGAACTGCTTCAATCAAGTCAATAAGAGTATGATGGTTTCTTAAAACTAAAGCTTAGCAAAGTGCTTAATGTGAGATAAATACTAAAAAAGTTCATCGGCACTGACACTAGGTATCGCCTAAATCATGAGTGTATTTTCTAAGTTTAGTTTCGTTTCAAGAATTGTAATTTTTAAATAATTAGGCATTTATTTAAAACGGACATTACTTCATAAACATCTACAACATTATCTTGAAAAATACTGATTAAACATATTCCAACTTTACAATTTGGGTGAGGATTTCCCAAGTTATCGCCAACTAACGTTTATTTACTAATTTAATATGCTCATGCTCATTGCACATGATTGTGCACAACCGCAACCTTTCTGTGATTTGTAAACAAATGTGCAAAAACCAACATTACGTTTCAAAGATCAACACTAAACTGTTAATTCTTCGTGACCTGAGTATTAGAACTTCTCAGTCAAAGGCTTCGTTTAGCTTATCAACATCAGATTTAACAATTCCAACTACGGTACCTTTATCGACGTTCATTGGCAGTTTATTATTTGACCATCTCTTACAATATCTATTTTGATGAAGATAGAAGTACGGAATTGGTACACCAATTTGGGATAAATAATATCCCAAATTGGCATTGGAGCAGCACTTTCGTACTTCTTTCTCATTCATCGTCTTATCCGTAATCACTCCCTCACTAGTTATAGCATTTTTTACACTTTCTGCGGGGCTATCGCGTATCTCGGTGTCTATATAGTGATCATCAAATAGCTGTCAAAAGGTAAATTTTGTATTGTTTTTTGCATTTGCAATGAAACTGATAAATGTAAATGTTCCCTAATATCAACTATTCTAACGCTCTTGAGGCACTCCACTCCTCAACTTAGCCTCATAACAGGTATGAAGCCATCCAAGTTCAGTGGACGACCGCTGGTCAGTTACTATCAAATTAGCCAATAGTCCTGCTAGCCAATCCAGTTCAAAATTATTATTTTTTTGTCTCCACCTCCTTAAAGACTTTGTATTCGTACATAGTTTGCATACTTAGTACATTATTTTGGGATTTCTTCATTTTCTTTCGACTATTTAATTTATTTATCTTCTAAACAGACATTTCTATTACCATCCGATTTTCCTGCATCTCACGGAACTCATTAAACCATGCAACAATACACACAGTTTATTGGACATTCACCGATACATCCAACGCTTCACACATACCTTCGACCGCTATCTCCGAGATATCTTGAGAAACATTCGCGGTTACCTCACTGATGGACGTGTCAATTTAAAGACAATGCCTCGGCCACAACCTACAAGCACACGCGACACGCTTGTTGAATAGCGATAAATAAAATGAAATATGCGGATAAATTGAATGAAAGAGTTGCTCAGAGAAGCAAAAATCGCTACCCGCAATGAGCCATCCATTTTGCTACCTTCCGCAAAATAACTTGGATGGACGGGGTATTTTAAAAGACACAGTGATGGAAACGAAGGAATAGGGTGAATTTTTCCTTCTTTCCACTTGACACCACCAAAACGACACCACCGGTGGTGTCGTATGGAATCTCTAGTCCATATGACACCACCCTAGTGATGTCCAGAAACGCGTGTTTTTGACAAACAGCTCCCAATTCATTATTTTAAGTTATCTATAGTTAAACGATGATTAATAAAACAGAGTTTATAAAATATCATTTTTTTATGTAAGTGAAGTAAGTAGTTATGTAGGTATTAAAGAACGGACCGGAAATCAAAAACTTTGTATGTAACCTCACTAATAGTCGGTGGTGTCATATGGACTAGAGATTCCATACGACACAACCGGTGGTGTCGTTTTGGTGGTGTCAAGTGGAAGGAAGGGAATTTTTGCCATTTAGAGCCTGACAGCTCCTTACTTTCCACCCCGTGGGAGAGGGCTTATTTGATGAATTTGCCACTGTCACTATCCCTGTAATGTGTACGATGAAAATAACCTTTATTCTCATCCGACACCTTCGAGCTTGCCACCGGGGTGGTGGTTGGCACTAATAGGTGTCGTTTACCACCCTAGTGGTCAATGTACCAGTACCTACTTAGGTTCATCTGTCCCCTACGTTTTAGTACAGAGGTTTATTTGCATTTTGTAATAATACAGATAATTTCATCTATATCCAGAGCAATCCTAGAGTAACTGCGACCAGTCTATTTTCCTTCACTTGACGCAAGTTAAGTTGCAAGTCGCGTCGTCTGAGGTCGTGAGCGGAGCGATAGACGTGTCAATTTTAACAACACATTGCAATCTCACATCTACACTAATTGCTTGCATAACTGGAATGACACAAACAAACGTGTGAATGAGAATTGGGTAGTGATTGCTATTGAGATAACGAGCTTAATTGAATAGTTAGGCTTTGTTAAGATGTAAGCTTATATTTCTCAAAACTGAAGGAAGACATTGTGCGTGAAGAAACTGGTATGTCCTAGAACAAAAATAAACGAAACCATGTGAAAAAATGCAGTGGTCAATGTGGTTGATTTTAACCCACTGGGATGTCATAGAAAGAATAACTAACCTAACCTCAGCTCAGCAGTTAATAAAGAAGCAGAGTTCAGAGACATAATTTCAGCATTGTGTATAAAGGGCTTCACACACAGCAGCTATAATGTAAAGATGTACATTATAGCACGATACATCTCATTACATTTTTCCATAGAAATCGTCAGGAGACCACACACGACAGCTATAATGTATATTTTTACATCTTCGAATCTCTATGGAAAGATGTAATGAGATGTATGGTGCTATAATGTAGATCTTTACATTACAGCTGCTGTGTGTGAAGCCCTTTATATTAACATTGTAGTAAAAATGATAAACACTGTACCGACTGTAAATAATTAGGAATAAAAGTAAAAGGAAAATACTTATCATTATTTTTTATATTATATTGTCCGCATGTGGAGTTTCAATTACCAGAACAAATAGCTTTTCAAGTAGGTTTAAGTGTTTAGATAAATATTTCTAAGCTACAATGCGGTAACAATTCTAAGTGCACAGATTGTATATCAACGACTTATTATATTATTATTAGTAAATTGATAGTTCCATAAAATTCATAAGCCTTAGAAATAATTACTATATTCAGTATCTAACAGGTACATTTGCGTTGCTCTTGTGGCTTTCCAACGGCGTTTACATTATTATTAGACGAGTTGAAAAACTTCGATGCTTTCTGATAATAAAGAGTCACTTTTGAACAATAGTTATTTGTAATGCTTGCAATAGTTATTTGTTATGCAAGGCTGCAAAGTTGATTTTTGTGCGCGAGTACTTGAATTGAAAACTGAGAGAGTGAAGGATTCTAAGATTGAACCGCGAGAGAAACGAGCGGTTCAAATATAGAATCCTGAGCGATGCGAAGTTTTCAAAAGTACGAGACGCAGAAAAACTTTGCTGCCGAGTGCAACACACAACTTTTCACCTCACACAGCGAAGAAATGGTAGGTGTAAGAGAAATAGCTTAAACAATTTACTATATAAGTATATATTATATATCAGTAAATTAAAAGTAAAATTACTACAATTGTTAATATTGAAAGTTAAATGTTTTTTTGGAACATTAATACTTACTTGTTGAAGTGAAAACTTCTTTAGCGGCGTTGTACACTTTTTCTGTAATGGGTAAAAAATTTAAAACTCGCGTCAGGGTCACGTGACCCTGATCGAAAATGAGTAAGACGTCATTCAAATTAGTTAATTTCATATCTGTACTACTCCAGTTTTAAAATAAAACATAGTAACAAAAAAGTTTTCACTTCTACCGGCACTCCTGGAGTGCAACCTTTTTGAAGTGAAAACTTCTTTAGCGGCGTTGTACACTTTTTCTGTAATGGGTAAAAAATTTAAAACTCGCGTCAGGGTCACGTGACCGTCAGGGTCACGTGACCGTCAGGGTCACGTGACCCTGATCGAAAATGAGTAAGACGTCATTCAAATTAAAAATAAAACATAGTAACAAAAAAGTTTTCACTTCTACCGGCACTCCTGGAGTGCAACCTTTTTTTTTTTGTCACTTGTGTGTTATTACGAGTATTACGTAAATTTGCGGAAAATTGCTCAAATTCATTGGATTCCATTGTGAATGTTGGAGACAGAGACAGATTTACAGGCGGTTCGAGACGATTTTCTCGAATGTTAAAAACTCAAACTTACGACAACTACTACATAACACTAATGTTCAGAAAAAAAAAAAAAGGTTGCACTCCAGGAGTGCCGGTAGAAGTGAAAACTTTTTTGTTACTATGTTTTATTTTTAATTTGAATGACGTCTTACTCATTTTCGATCAGGGTCACGTGACCCTGACGGTCACGTGACCCTGACGGTCACGTGACCCTGACGCGAGTTTTAAATTTTTTACCCATTACAGAAAAAGTGTACAACGCCGCTAAAGAAGTTTTCACTTCAAAAAAATAGGTTGCAACAACCCGGTGCACTGACATGCAGTGGGGGCGGCTCACCTGCCAGTGTAGAAAATAATTGAATAAAAGACGTGTTCGATTTTTAAACAACACTTTGTGCTCTAGAGCACAAAATGGAGTTTTGCGCTCAGATTTTGAATGAGAAATAGAATCTTTCCGAGCGGGTGAGGTGAAAAGTTAATTTTTGGCACGTGTACTTGAATTGAAAACTGAGCAAGCGAAGGATTCTAAGACTGAACCGCGAGAGAAACGAGCGGTTCAAATATAGAATCCTGAGCGATGCGAATTCAGTTTTCAAAGGTACGAGACGCAGAAAAACTTTGCTGCCGAGTGCAACACACAACTTCTCACTTCACACAGCGAGGAAAACTAGTGGGGGCGGCTCGCCTGTGAGTGTAGAAAACAATTGAATACAAGACATGTTCGAATTTTGAACAACACTTTGTGCTCTAGAGCACAAAATGGAGTTTTGCGCTCAGATTTTGCATGAGAAATAGAATCTTTCCGAGCGTGTGAGGTGAAATGCAAAGTTGATTTTTGTGCGCGAGTACTTGAATTGAAAACTGAGAGAACGGGATTCTAAGATTGAACCGCGAGAGAAACCAGCCGTTCAAATATAGAATCCTGAGCGAAGCGAAGTTTTCAAAAGTACGAGACACAGAAAAACTTTGCTGCCGAGTGCAACACACAACTTTTCACCTCACACAGCGAGGAAATGGTAGGTGTAAGAGAAACAGCTTAAACAATTTAATATACTATAAGTATTTATTTATTAATTTTAGAAATTAAAAGTAAAATTACTACAATTGTTAATATTGAAAGTTAAATGTTTTTTTGGAACATTAATACTTGTGTTTGTCACTTGTGTGTTATAATTACGTAAATTTGCGGAAAATTGCTCAAATTCATTGGATTCCATTGTGAATGTTGGAGACAGAGACAGTTATAAGGCGGTTCGAGACGATTTTCTCGAATTTTAAAAACTCAAACTTACGACATCTACTACTTAGCACTAAGGCGATTCTCACACTGCCCCGCATGATGCAGCGTAGCGCGTGGATGCGTGTTCTTCCGTTGCTTGTAAGTATCTCCGTTTGTATGGAAAACACGCACAGTCCAACACACTGAAAACGCATCCACGCGCGTTCATGCGGATCACGCGCGTACACGCGGAGAAACATGCACCCCCGCGCGTAGGTGCGGGGCGAGACGTAAGGTATGGCACACCGAATCCCGCAGTGCCGCGCGTGATTTTGAATGCTCAGTACTGCACGACCACCACAGAGAACGGCGAATAAATAAATGAGAGCCGCCATGCGTGAATCTACAAAACGCACCTACGCGCGTGAGTGCGTGAAAAACCCGCACGATGATGCAGATCTGCACTCCCGCAGGAACGCGCGTAGGTGCGTCGACACGCAACATGCAGCATCATGCGGGGCAGTGTGAGAATCGCCTAATGTTCAGAAAAAAAAAAATAGATTGGTGCACTGACATGCAGTGGGGGCGGCTCACCTGCCAGTGTAGAAAATAATTGAATACAAGACGTGTTCGATTTTCAAACAACACTTTGTGCTCTAGAGCACAAAATGGAGTTTTGCGCTCAGATTTTGAATGAGAAATAGAATCTTCCCGAGCGGGTGAGGTGAAAAAATATAAAAAAAAATTCGTCAAACCCCTACTCTTCGCCCTTACACCATCGGAAAGAAAAACTGTTGTCCCAGTTGTGGGTTACATCCAATCAAAAAGCCAAAAATTGTTCAGCTGGTGCATTGTTTATTATTTCAGTGTTTTCCTTTTGATTAATTCAACAAAAACATTTAGCATTGTCAGCTCATGATTCCCTCACTTTTCAAACACAGAATTCCATTCTTTAAACAGAAGTCATCCAGCACGTCGGCCCAGCGCAGCTAGAGTTCTCAATGTCTTCAAATTTTTGGTTCTATAATGTCGATACGATATTCTTCCTTTTTGGAGTAGTGATGATCACAATTTACACAAAATACCAGGCCGGGTTCGCAAGTTTCGGGCAACAATTTCTACATACCATTAGGAAAACCAACATAAGTCGTCCACCAAGCGAGCTTAGTGCAGCTAGATGTCACAATGTCTTAAAATGATTGGTTCTATGTCGATATATCTACGATGTTTTTCCTTTTTGGAGCAAGGATGATGTAACACAAAATAATGCACCAGTCAAGGTTGGAAACCTGGGTAACAATTTCTGTGTGTACCTCTTACCAAAAACAACAGCATCTTGAAACACTTTCGAAGTTTCCCGAAACTGTTCCCTCGTTGCACTAGTGTTGGGAAGCTCCCATGACTCTTGACTCGCATTGTGCCATCCCGTCGTTAACCTGGGAACCGCATTGTTGCCACATCACTGGCTTCATCTGATTGTGTGTGAAGCTTAACCTGATCTTATTGGGTTGACTAACTGTGGTGTGTGTTCATGTGTATTGTTTGTTTCTTTGGGACCTATTTTGCTAGGTTAGTGTGTTGTGAGTGCAATGTTAAATGCATCATTACTGTTATAATTATGTTGTGCTTTTCTAGATCTGTGCTTTTGTTATTTTCAGTACGATTGCTGGTGTCTTTTTTATGAATGTGACGTGGAAAGGCGGTGAGATATTTTCTGTAATGTCGATCAATTTTCGTTGCGGTCTTGTTTTGTTTTGTTTTGTGTGTTTTGTTTTGAATTCGTGTTTTCTTATTTCTACTATATTTTTGATCTCTTCATGTATTTTTTTCTACGTTTTGTGTCGTAAAATTTCAGAAATAATCCCCGCGTTTGAGTGTCCCTAACGCGCTTGACTAACATTTTGTTACTAACATTTTACAAATTCTTCGGACCCCAAAACTGCTGACAAAGCCACCCTATATCGAGGAATTTGAAGAATGTAGTGAGAGCAACCCTTTTGAAAACAATCATCACGACGGGCTGTTGAATGCCGACCCTTTAAAGGTTGACTATGGAATGAGTAAATGGAAATGAATTGCCTTTCTAAAGAGTTTGTAACTTTAAGTATGGAAGTTTTAGCGAATTCCATTACAACCAAAAATGAGACGGGTGAAAAAGTCCAGTACCCTTATCACGAGTTTTCACTATTTTACTTTGCAGCGTCTTTCCAGTATTTACAGCGTTTCTTGTATGGAAAAATGGCACAGTGCCTCTGGTGTGCGAAGAAGGAACTAATTTTTTCCTTGAAAATTGTCAAAGTTCCAGTTTACTTTACGTCTCAAATACTAAAACTCGTGCTAAGGGTATCCTTATCACGAGTTTTCACCATTTTACTTTACAGCGTCTTTCCAGTATTTACAGCGTTTCTTGTATGGAAAAACGGAACAGCGCCTCAGGTGTGCGAAGAAGGAACTAATTTTTTCCTTGTTATCAAAGTTCAAGTTTACTTTACGTCAGACTGAAAACTCATGTTAAGACCTAAGGCCTCTGGAAAATCCATAAACCAGTTAGAAAATGCATAAGTACATGATTAATGTATTATTGTCTTAGATACTTAGGTACGGTTAATGTACAGTCCGCGATATGGTTAAACCCTTGGAAACATTTATACGTTTGTCACTGTGGTAACCAGCCCACTATACCAGGTACATAACAGTTACATGAGAGTATCTGGTGATAGAGTATGATGGCGTGTGATAGGAGAGGCCTTCGTCCTGCAGTGGACTGATTTAGGCTGATGATGATGACTGTACCAGTTCCCATTGCTCTATTCCAAAAGTCTGACGGGAATTTTGAGTTAAACAGAATTTTAACTTGTAGTTTTCATTTCACCAGTCAGTAGATCCAAAATCTTTTGTAAAATGCTTCAACTCAATCTCTCCCATAAATATTTAGGATAGTTTGTCGATACAAGATTCAATAATTTTAATTATCTTTTTACAGGTACTCGGCCAGCTCCAATGATGGAAGGACTAAAAACCAAGTGTTGAAAAAAAAAGAGTGACAGTGACAGTAAATAGTGACCAGTGAAGGTTAAAGAGAGACAGAATGCCGGACACATTGTCGCTATCGGCCGGGGTCAGCCTTGGACTGCTCGCTGGCATTGTGTCAGGAGTATGTTACCTCGTTGCCAATGGGATGTCATGGCCGAGGTAAGTAATATTTCCTTTTTTTTATGTGGTAAAATCATCAAATGAGTCCTCCCACCCAGGGCAGGGCAGGAGGGACTGTTTTTTTTAATGGGACAAACCCACCACACTATTCCCAAACCACTGCAACTCCTGAAAGCCAGAATCAAGAGTGGCAACTACCAGAAAAGCGTCGAGAAAATGAAGCTCGACGTGTCTCTGAGAATGAATTTACATGTCTTGGATCCTGCAATGAAATTAGTCAGAAAAAAATAGTGGATGAGTAGAAAAAACACGTAGACTTTTCCACTTCAGGGCAGGAGGGACTGTCAGACTTGTACTGACTAACCCGTTCCGTTTCCGTTTCCCGGTTCGTCCCGCTACCCAAGTAGCATTTACTTGGAAATTTTATTTTTGTTCCTTTTTAATTTCTCCTGTAGGTATAAAGGCAAAACTATACAATCTTCGTAAGATTGTATAGTTTTTATCTGTGACTATCCCTCCATACTATTCCCAACCACTGCAACTCCTGAAAGCAGAGTTGCCACCCGTCCCGATTTTTCCGGGACAGTCCCGATTTCGAAGACATTGTCCCGCGTCCCGACGGCCTATCGATTTTGTCCCGATTTATTGACCAGAAGTTGAACGCATTATTTAGTGTTGTATCTCGTGCTTTGAGCATAACTCCTTCAAATGCGTAGATATGTTGAGCGCGTATTTTCACTAATGACCATGAAATGGTCTAAGAAGCAATGGTCTAAGAAGAAGCAAAGGTTTTTTTGATATGTTATTTGAATAGAATTTATGACTTTAACATTTGTACACCATTAAATGGTAGGCATAGTGGTAATTGATACTGCATTGACTGTAACATCTATTAAATACCTATGTTCACAAATAAATAAATTGAAATTGAAATCAAATCGTTGCTCGGTAGATTTGATAAAAGCAAAATTGCTAGTATCTTTGAATGTGCACATGTCTTGTTCAGACTTCATAAATAAATACAAAAATAGCGCAAAACCTCTCGTGGGGTAACTCAGCCCATGTTAACTGAACAATGCTTGTTCTAAGACTTTTGGAAATTCACAAAAAAAAATGCTTTTTCATACAAAAAAAACACAAAATAAAGTTTCATTTTCCTTTGACTGTCTCATGGGTAATTTTTTTTTCACCGAACTCCGAACGTCTCTTATGGATGCCCGATCGTCCCGTTTTTTTTTCCCCTAAAGGTGGCAACCCTGCCTGAAAGCCATGATCATTATAAAATTATAACCTTGATCGTATGTCAAATTTCTTAAAATGAAGCTCTATTCATAAAATATTCAAGAAACTCTTCAATTCATGGGTGAATAATATTTTCTACTCCAAAAACGAGTATCTATGTCATTTCTACAAATAAATGCGTTATATTATGTAGATTGTGGTAGACAAATACTTTTAATACAAAGCCACAGAACAGACAGCATTGTGGAAAAGCGCGGGAAATGTCAGTTTCCGTACGATAGCGACATCTGTGAACGTTGAGGCGTTTTATCAACGTCACACTTTGAACCTCTAGTTCGCGGCAATAAGTATAGATGGCGCTGTATTATTTATTTATTCTTGACTTATATTCATAAAATTTTAAAAAATCTGTGTTGATTTTACATCAACCAAATACGAGTATTATACTACAAAGGCTGTTTTAATGGTGAAATTGATCTAAATAAAATATTGCCTCATAAACCATTGCTTGATAGGTTAACGACCTTCAGAAACACCTATTTTAATTATAATTTATTCAATTATGCATTTCAAAATTACGATAACATCAGTGCCGCGTTAATTTCGTCACAAGCACAGTCCGCGACTACCCATGCGATTAACAAAAGGAGCGATGCTGTGCACAAACCGTAACGGACGAATCGCGACTTTTGAGTATTTTTTTACATTTTATTTTTCGTTTTCAAAACCCAAATGTCATGACGGGGCCCCCCTCTCAGAGGGCCAAAGCCTGCCGGGGTCGCGGGATTATTCCCTTACCGTGACCCCGGAACATAACAGGCTATGAAGGACACCGTGGATTTTAGTCAGTAGAAGTATGACAGTCCCTCCCGCCCTGCCCGGGGTTGGAGGACTCATTTGATGATTTTACCACGCTAAAAAAAAAAAAAAAAAAAAAAAAAAAAAAAAAAAAAACCCAAATGTCACTTCAGTCACGTTCGGGACCGTTAGGAATAGGGTTGACACTTTCTGGCTAACTTAGGTTGTGAGTAGGGTTGTTGGTTTTCGTCTAAGACCCCACGTAATACGGGGCGAACCTTTATTTGATGGTAAAATGATCAATTCAGTCCTTCCTCAACGGGTGAAGCAGAAGGGATTGACAGACTCGTGTTCCACCGTGTTCCTCAATATTGCTCTGTAGGTTCCAGGGTTATGTTAAACTGAGCATGCGGGCGGTGAGTAATGGGCGACTCGCTGTCCGACCATGGACCATGCCCGAGTCGACGGACGGCGCGTTGTGTTCCACGCGCGCCTCAAAGAGTGTCAGCATGATGACGGGGTCGCGGGACTTATCTCATTACCGTGATCCCGGAACATAAAGGACTATTGAAGGACACCGTGGATTTTTAACCGACTTCAAAAAAAAAAGTAGGTTCTCAGTTCGACCTGTATGTATGTATGTATGTATGTATGTTTGTCCGCGATTATCTCGCGTTTGGCTGAACGGATTTTGATGCAGTTTTCAGGAAAGTGTTCATTACATTCTGGAGAAGGTTTTAGTATATAACACTAATAGATATCCCGTGACGTTGCCCGCGTGGACCCGATTAGCTTACTTGGATCGTAGATTTTAAGGGACGATTGCATGTTTGTCCGCAATTATCTCGCGTGTGGCTGAACGGATTTTGATGTAGTCTTCAGGAAAGTGTTCATTACATTCTGTAGAAGGTTTTAATATATAACACTAATAGATATCCCGTGACGTTGCCCGCGTGGATCCGATTTGCTTACTTGGATCGTAGATTTTAAGGGACGATTGCATGTTTGTCCAGAATTATCTCGCGTTTGGCTGAACCGATTTTGATACAGTTTTCAGAAAAGTATTTGTTATATTCTGGGGAAGGTTTTAGTATATAACAATAATAGATATCTCGTGAAGTTGCTCACATAGATCCGTTTTGTTTAATAGGATTGTAGATTTTCAAAGACGCCGATTTTATGAAGAATTTTGTTGATTATCTCAACTAAAAAGGGAAAAATGAAAAACTTTTTTTAAAAAAAGGGAACCGACTTCAAAACCAAACACAAAAAAACTATAAAATAACTTTTCTTTCGGAAGTCGGTGGCCATAAATGTCAATGAAATAAAAAAAAAACAAAGCCACCGACTTCCGAAAGAAAAGTTATTTTATAGTTTTTTTGTGTTTGGTTTTGAAGTCGGTTCCCTTTTTTTAAAAAAAGTTTTAGTCAGTACGAGTCTGGCAGTTGAATCCCTCCTGCCCTGCCTTGGGTGGGAGGACTCATTTGACGATTTTACAAGGATAAATAAAATAAAAACTTATAGTTAAATACATAAGAATAGGACATTTTTAAGGCATTCCATGACCCTGTTCAATATACACCTTCCTGTGACGCCCCGAATTGCAGATAAGAACCTAGATATTGTGTAAGTAAATAAAGGTACATTTATGTGTAAAACACTTACATCATGGCCAACCTTCGTGGGTGGCCATGAGAGTGAAAACCATTTACCATAAAACATTGTAAAATAATTAACCATACTCTACAAATTGTTAGAAACGCCATTTCTATTGCGTAACAAAAACTTTTGTAATTTCTATCAAAACATTTTAAAGAACTTGGCTAACCGAACTTTAAATGTTAAAAATTTACGTACTATGTTGGGTAAATTGATCAAGCAGAAAATTAAACAAGATTAAAACGAATACACTCATACTTATAGGAAAATAAAATAAATCAAATCGTGAATCTTACAATATTGCAGAATATTGTGTAGCAGTTTATACATCTGTAAAAGTAATTAAAACAACATCCAAATCGAAGGACCGTGTTTATGACTCTTTAACATTTTCTGAAGGAAAATCTCGTGAGGAAACATGCTGTGCTATTCTCTAAAGCTTCAGGGTTGTGTACAGCGCTGCCCCAGCATCGAAACTGTAGCTACAGACGGAGTATTTGCTACGGAAACGCTGCACACAAGGCTGTATGTATCCCTATGCTTGACTTATATCGTATTAGTCCAAAGCGATGTCAGGAGCATTTTCGTGGTAAAATCATCAAATGAGTCCAACCCGGGGACTGTCAAACTCGTACTGACTAAAATCCACGGTGTTCCCTGTGGTATCGGTCCCGACTTACGAGTTGTAAGGTCGTGGGTTCGAACCCCGCCAGGCGCATTATTTTGTAATTTATTTCATCACCGCTGCTCTCAAAACGGTGAAGGAAAACATCGTGAGGAAACCGACATGTCCTAGAACCACAAATTCGAAAACATGTGACATCTACCAACCCGCACTGGGCCCGCGTGGTGGATTATGGCCCACTCCCTCTCATAGAGAGGAGGCCTGTGTCCCAGCAGTGGGAACATTTATAGGCTGATGATGAAATAGTAAAGTAAGATAAAAAATAAACAATAAGTATTTAACACCGCACTAAGCCGCCAATATTATGAATTCCTCGTCATTCCGCCAGCTGTCACCGTTACGGGACGCGTCAGTAGTCGTGCACCTATTGACCATATTACATTTCACGGTACAATGAACAGCCGTTTGGGTCATACTGCGTTTAACAAACAGACGGTTCTGTATATTTTGTGTGTGTTAAAGTAGAGTGTAACAAAAAACTTTAAAAAAAAATGTAACCGACTTCAAAACAACCACAAAAAAAGTTCAAAATAACCTTTAATTTTATTTTTCATTTCATTGACTTTTTGTCACCGACTTTCGAAAGAAAAGTTTTTTTGTAGGTTATTTTGAACTTTTTTTGTGGTTATTTTGAAGTCGGTTACATTTTTTTTTTGAAAAAGTTTTTTATTTTATCCTTTTTAGTTTCACTATTCAAACCAAATTATTGTCAAATACATAATTTTCTTACATGTGCACTAAAATTTTGTAATCCGTAGCACCGGTAATAACAACGCCCATGTATCTATGTATGTACACAATGAGCTAAAAATAAAAACAACTGCACCAAACTAAATGAAAATTTTATGGGACCAAAATGGCAGATATAGGTACTGTATCGAACAAAAAAAGAATCATCGAAATCGGACCAGAAACCTCGGAGTAATCGGTGTAGACAAAGTTGAAAACTTCTTAGGTTTTTGTTAATTTTTAAAAAGTGCTAGTCCGATTTCGATAAAATTGCAATGGGACCATTCCGGAAGTATACCCTATCCAACAAAAAAAGAATTTTTCAAATCGGTTGTTAAACGACGGAGTTATGCCCGAAGAAACATAAAAAAAAAACTTGAGAGGTGTCAAGGGACACCCGGATGGAACGAAGTTACTGTATACACTCAACAAAAATAATCGTCGCGACTCCACTCCACTCCACTCCGGATCGGATCGGATCCGATCCGATCCGATCCGATCCGATCTGATCCGATCCGATCCGATCCGATCCTATCCTATCCGATCCGATCCGATCCGTTCCGATCCGATCCGATCCTATCCTATCCGATCCGATCCGATCCGATCCACTCCACTCCACTCCACTCCATTCCATTCCATTCCATTCCGTGGTAATAAACACATTACCCTCCTTTTGCGTCGCGCAGTCGGATAAAAGTGTCGTGACAACTTTTAAGATTTTTTTCCGTCCAGCCCCCTTTCACAACGCGCGATAAGGAACTTCGTTCCAAAAAAATACAAACATCCGAATTGAGAACCTCCTCCATTTGGAAGTCGGTTAAAAATAAGAAGTGCCCTTTAGCTGCTGTTAAGGTCAAACAAGTCAACATTTTTTCCATAGAAACTTCGTTGGGGTTTTACTCCACTATTTGACAAGGTACATCCAAAATTAAATATGTTATCGTTTTGTCTCATTATTAATTTTGTCTGTACGGAAGCAGAATTGTAAAATATGAAGCTATTAAAAAGTTACGAGCTTCTAAAGATTCGTTTTTTTTTTGCTAATTTTAACACAACTTTAGGTGTAAATTAGAAGCTAATTAATTGGTGTAGTGGATTTTTCATAAAACCCCTTCTTCCAAAGGCTTTTTCGTATTTTTTTACGCGCGCCTTTTACTCTGAATGATCGTGCATCTCACTGAATAATGTTTTCCCCTGTTTTCTCCACGGGGGGATGACGCTCGCGCACACATGTACAATATGGCTCGATTTCCGGTGAAATATCATGGTTTTTGACCATGCCTGCCAGTGAGTTCGAGCTCGCGACTAGCGCCGCCTTAAGACTAAATAATTATTTCAAACTAGCTTATGGCCGTGGCTTCACCCGCATGGAATAATTATTGCACAGGATCGCACTATATGTAGAGATAAAAAACTTCCGATCTGAAAATAAAATATAAATTATCTGTGTGGCTATCTAAATCCGTTCTTTAATTTTTGCGTGAAAGAGTAATAATTTATAAACATAATTTTATTAATACATCTATTCATCTGTCCAGCCTCACAAAAGGGATTCAAAATAACACACAACATAATCTACAATCATACATCAAGCGTAATTTATTCATATTCTATGTTACATAATGTTGACAAAATACGAGTATCTTATATGAAAAAATATTTGTGAAAATTCAGTCTCAAGGATCAAAGGCTACGAACTTATACTACGGCTACGCGCTACAATGCGTAGCAAGTCTACGATCCTTCAAGAGACTTATTTCATAAAATAATAAAGTCTTGGTCTGTCAAGAAAACATCTATTCCAAATCTATTCAGTTTGATGTTTTGAATATGCTGTTTTACTCAAAAAATTAATTGGTCTAAAAATAGATTAATAAAACGTCTCTCAATCGGTATAATTTTACAGGCATTATGACGTCACAAGCCCGCACTCCCGAATTTCGAAGCGTTTTATTTTCGTTAAAATTGATTGATTTCAAAAAAAGAAAAAAAGGTTTTTATTATTTTTCAATACTCTAACTGATTTTCAACTTTGTTAAGCAGTAAACTACCCTATTGCATTTGCTTTGATAACTAAAGATATCAGTATCATTCTTTGACTATAATTGCACTCCAATTTAACCCCATTGCAACCTTATTGTTACTACAGTAAAGATGACTTTGATTTGCAAAATGAACGGTAAACTTCATACACCATGTCCACCATGTCAGACCATTTTTTTTTTTAACCATTCAAATAAGGAACTCCAAAATTCCAATTTCAAAAGGGGAGGTTTCATATCAGCAACGCGTCGTGCACATAGCCGCTCGCACCATTCGCTCATCCAGTTCACTCCATTCATTCACACCGGTCACTCGTTCAATCACTCGCGCGGATGCCGTCGAACGGAAGCTCGGAAACGATCGGCTGCTTCCGACACATTATTTGAATTTGGAATTTTGTGTTCTAGTGCTGTGTTGTGTGTGTGTCTGTGGAATTGTGAATCAGTGTGGATTTTTGGAATATTTTTTAAAGGTAAGTAGTTATAGAAAATTGAGTTCTATCTTTAATTGCATAAATTTCAAATTACCATAAATAATAGATCCAAAACTTTTAGGTTTCAGACATAGATATGAGTATATAATAATTATATCGAGGGGTGAAAGGCTATTTGCTTTAAGCGACATCTTGGGCGATATTGAGTTATATACATATTCGGAATCAGCAATTTTTTCTCCGTCGTTTGATGCCGGTTTCATCAAAATCAGAGCACTTTTTTGGCGTTTGAAACAACACTATTTTTGGGTTGTTCCCAAAGTGGCAGTGTATTATCCGACGTCGAATTTGCATTTTTTTTTCAGTGATGTACTTGAACTATAAAATAACTAAAGAACTGAGACATAAACCAGTTACCGTTTCTCGGAAAAATGATTCTTTAACGGTTAAAGCATTTTTCATGTTTCTATTTCTCATAAACATGTTACTTAAATCATTTGGAATTCCACCATTTACACGTTGTGGTGTCGCTTAAATCATTTGTCCGTCACCCAAATACGATATAAAGTGTCGCTTAAGCTCTTTCAGCTGCACCTATTTTCAATCTAGGGTGCTTCTTGGACCAAATAGACGTTTTGTTTCAGCTATTTTGCATGTTGGAAATCACTTTTTCAGTATTGATAAAAAGAAAAGTTGACCTTTAAATCATTCAATTATAAAATGATACATTTAATTCATGTCATATAATACCTTCTTTATTCCATCACCCGGGAGTTAACAATCGTGATTTTTCAACCAGACTGCAGCGCTCGGTCGCTTCAGTCAAACTCAAAAGTGGTTCATTGAGTGAGAGTGGTTGAGAGAGAAAATTTAATAAATATGTATAGGCGGGATGTGTGTGGATGGATGGATCCGGGTACGTCCTTAAACTATGACCAACCATCGAAGGTCGAGCAGGGAAACCCCTCCCCCTAATTATGAATGACAACCTTTACGCACGGACCCCTGTCTCCGGCATTTCCGCTATTCCTGGTCTGGGTAGCGGATCGGGTATGTGAGGAGCAGGTGGTACAACCCCTGACGAACTTTGGCCCCGGCATCACGCAACATCTGCACATTGAGCGATGACCGATTGTCGAACTGGAGGAAGAATTAGAGCAAAATACGCTGGGATATCTTGGGATTATCTGAATTCTAACCCTTTCGGCTAGGATACAAAAGTCCTAGATTCCGGCAATATGCTCTTCTTCCGGGAAGAAGATCGTAACTCCCGGAGTGGTGTTGGATTTCTCGTCCACAGGTCCCTCATTAATAACGTTGTGAAAGTTTGTCGACTTGTTTGTCGAGTAGGGTAGCATACCTTATACTCAGAATAACCAACAGTTTTTGTTGAAGGTCATACAGGTACATGCACCGAGCTTGGCATATTCCGATGATGAAGCAGAGGCTTTGTATGAGGAGATATCCGAAGCCATACATACCTCCGAAACATACTTTTTCGTTGTTATAGGGGAATTCAATTCGAAGGTGGTCCACGGAATGGCAATGAGTTAAGAGGCCCCAGCCATTTGGGTATGGGCAGCAAATCCATAGCGACCAGCGGCTGGCCGACTAAATGAAAAAGGAAGAACTCCATTTGATGAACTCCTATTTGTATAAAGATGGACGAGGATAAACCCTGACGGTACAACCAAAAATGAGATTGACTTCATCATGACGTCCAAGAAGCGAATATTCAGTGTTGTCTCTTTGATCTCCAAGGTGATACTGACAAGGTGACCTGTGGCGATCACCGAATCTTAAAAATCACATTGAATATCAATGTAAAGCTTGAACAGTCACGCTTGAAGTCCACCGTCCGACCTGGTCCTGCTCACATCGCGAAAAACGCATGATCGTTTCCGTTAGGCACTGAATGCAAAACTGTGGACGCGATCAACAACCGGTTGGTGGAAACTGTCCAAGCAGTGAAGTCCAATTTCTTTAAGACCCCGGAGGAAGCCTCAAAAGCTCCCGAACGGATCCATCAAGTTGATCCAAGAGCGGATTGAGATGGCTGCAATCTTCAGCTGATATGTCCGAATATGGCAAACTCAATAGACGAATCCCTAAATCAATACGACGTGACCTGCGTGCTTATAATGCTGCACGGATCAGAGATGCAATCGAGCAGAACCAGAGTTCAAAAGTCTTCCCAAAGAATTCAGTTATTGGGCAAATGACAATGCTAAAGATTGACGACGGCAGTTTCATTTCGTTGAAACCGGAGATAGTGAGAGAGCTTGACAAGTTATACGGAAAGTTATACTCCTTCGCTCCGCCAGATTTTACAAAAGACAGAAGAGTTTAGTGACAGAATCCAATCCAATTCGGATGTGCAGCGTTGGGAAGCCACGTGATATCTTCTCATCGAGGATCCCACGGTGTCTTAAGATAGTTAAGGTGTTTAAACAGTGTGTGTTGCCAGTGATGGCATTAAGCTGTGTAGCGTAGTCGTAGACTGCTAGCTTTTTAGAGAGACTAAGAGTCACTCGACGAGCAATGGAAAGAGTCATGCTTGGAGTTTCTTTGCGGAATGAAATCCGGAACAAGGATATTCGCCGACGGATAGTCACCAACATGGCTCGTAAAATTTGCAAGCGGCAATGGCCGGAAAACGCAGCGTAGGCAGGCCGCCCACTAGGTGGAATTGTCGATCAACGTGGTGGTCTAAGGGGGAGGTCTATGTTCAGCAGTGGACGTCTTCCAGCTGATGATGACGATGAAGCGGGTAATACTTTAACTGATGTTGTTGTTGATAAAAATATTGATGTTCTTAAATTGAGACAGTTCTACTTTATTATTATTCTAAATGAATCTAACTTCAACTGAAATTGCGTTGTCTATATTTCTTTATTTACTAATATAAGCACCTAAGATTTTGGGTGATGGCGATAATTTAGGTTGTTTCAACAGCCATTGATAATATTAGACGAAAAAAAACGTTACATCAAACGTTACATTTTCAATACAATATGTTACTTATGTCTATTAGCCTGCCATTCAATTTAATATCAATTGGCAGTTGAGATAAATAGCTTGCTACTGTTCATTATGGGTTGCGTCACTTCATGCTGTTTGGCTTCTTCTGAAAATATACAGCAGAGCCGCTTAAATCTTTTTTCCTTTCCCTAAAAAATAGGGGTTTAAGGTAATTTGTATTAAGCGACATTTATCTTTGTAATTAAAGGTCCGTTTTATTTAGAGTAAGCATCAACAATTCAACGCTTTTAAATTAAATTTAATTTAATTTACCCCATTCAAATAGTTGCAGAAGTTTTTTTGTTATGATTTTTTTTTCCATTTTTTAAAACTTTAAATGGCTCTCCTGTAAAGTTGCAAAAATGTCGCTTAAAGCAAATAGCCTTTCACCCCTCGATATAGTCTTCCAAATTTGCTACTTACAAAATTGCTAGATATAATTAGTGTTTCAATACAAATCTCTAGCTATTAGAAAGTCTTTCTCTTCAAACTTAGTAAAAAAAAAATCTTGGTCATTACAGCCAAGTGATCTTTATTTTAGTAAATATGTTTTTTTCACTTAGTAATTCAAAAAATATGAGTCATATCCAACACTAAAAACAAAGCATATGACACAATGGTCACGGCAGAGAAACCCGGAGAATGAAGCATGTACATACATAAGTACAAAATTTTAGTAATTAGGTATCTAAGGGTGATCGCCAGTCAACTGTAAAAACAATACCCAGTGGCATATTCCGCCTCACCGCCCGGGTTTACCGTAAAATGAAAAAACTTATAGTTTTTTGTGGTACTTTCAAATTGTCCATCATCATCATCATCTAATCAAGAGTCTGGCTTATGGGCGCTTAACCAGAAAGTTGGCAACGTCGCTAACAGAGCTATAATACACTATACAGAGCTATATTTCTTATTTTCATACAGTTTTGTAAAATTATTTTTGTTTGTCAATATTTGACAGCCATTTGCGACGTTGACGTTGAAAACACGGTTCTTTACATAATTTCAAAGACATTAAACAATTAGTTTCTTTTAAATCTCTTTGCATAATATTAACATAAGTTAAGCTTAGGCGATTCTCACACTGCCCGCATGATGCAGCGTAGCGCGTGAATGCGTGTTCCGTTTGTATGGAAAACACGCACCGCATCCGCATGAACGCGCGTGGATGCATTTTCTGTGTGTTAGACTGTGTTAACATCCACGCGCTACGCTGCATCATGCGGGGCAGTGTGAGAATCGACTTGTGTCTAAAATCCGTCGTCGCTTTGCAGCAACTGCTGATTTTTATTTTAGTCAGTACGAATCTGACAGTCCAGTCCACAGTCCCTCCACTACCCGTACATCATTTGATGATTTCATCACGATAAAAAAGGGTAAATTAGTAACACAATACCATCAGTGAAAGCTCTGTGAGTTTGATAACCTATCACGTACGTAAACCTGAGTAACAGCAGAACAATCAATTTCCACGCACAACGCAATGCTCGTGCGCAGGATTTACCCGAAATTGTGAAAGCAGAAAACCTTTAGATACGTAAGAGATTTTACTTGATTTCCATTGAAAGTCTAAGCCTGATTTCCTTCACTCTGGACAGATTCTTAAGGCGCTCCCTCACCGCGAGCATTCACCTGTGATGTAACATAAAAGTGCGCAATTTGATGCGAATCTGTAACGTTACATTACATATGAATGCTCGAGGTGAGAGAGCGCCCTTATGCCCTTTGCTCGAGTCAATCTGGTCACTCTTGTGATAATTTGATATAGGTTTTATTTGCTTTAGCATCGCTGCCATCATTGTGGCAGAGGCACAGATTACCAGATACTGCACTCCATGCAAAGACATTAAACTATATACGAGCAATAGACGGGACATCACGAAGAAATTTGTGATCCAAAACTTTTTACCAATAGGTAAAAAGTCGCTCAGTCTAGTTTTTACCAATAGGTAAAAAGTCGCGTTGATATGCAACGCTTAGATAGTGCTACTGACGCACGGCATCAACAATTTTGTATGACAATTTTCCCGATGCCCGCTCTATAGGTTCTTTTAAATCTCTTTGACTCCATGTGCTAGCAGGTCATCCTACCCCAATCTGTCAAATTTTACGAATCAAACATTAACCAATAAACCAAGGTTAATTAACCAAGGTTAATGTTTGATTCGTGGGTTGGTGGTTGGGCGTTCAGTGTTGTCGACCGTGAATAGTTTTTTCAAGCGAGAAGCTTGCGCAGGAAAAACTGTGGTAAAGTTTGTGCGTGTGGTAGACGGTAGACCCATTAAAGACTCGGAAATTAGGCAAATCTGGCCGTAGATTGGCTGCACAGATACTCGTACATTATTAATTTCATCATCATCTGCCTAGCCTTTTCCCAACTATATTGGGGTCGGCTTCAGTCAAACCAGATTCAGCTGGATATCAGTATTTTACATGGAGCGACTGCCTGTCGGACCTCCACAACCCAGTAACTGGGTAATACGATACCCCATGGTAAGACTGGTTGTCAGACTTTAGAGCTTCTGACTAACAGTAACTACTGTCAAAGATCTACAAATGACAGCCGAGACCAACGGCTTTACGTGCTTTCCGAGGCACGGAGGAAACTCGTTATGATAGATGATCACCCATCCACAGACCAACCTCGGCAAGCGCGGCTTAACCCGGAAGATCGGCCTGTGCGGCTGTAATTATTTAGCCACGAGCTCCCCCCCCATCATTATTAATTTCAGAAGATCGGAAAATCATTTTAAGATCGGAAAATCATGATCATCATCATGAGTCTGCCTGCACTGTATGGAGCAGAAGCGACTGTCAGAATTGATTGAATCAAAACTAACCTGTCTCTGCAGTTACCCCTTGCGATCCAGGGCATCTCTTACAAGAGTCCAGCGACTAAATCGACCTCTACGATGCTAATAGGCGTAATTTTTCTCCGATTCAACATAAAACCCTCGAAATTGCCCAAACGTCGGCCTTTGTCAGTGGAGGTCATATTATTAACAAACACTCGTGATTCCGTTGTTGTCGTGATTAGATAATTTTCATACCTATCCAAAATGGGGTTCAATGATTTTCCTACTGAAAATAGCACCTAATTCTATTATTACTTAATTTTATTACATTTAAAAATTCGTAGGTTATCAAATATTCAATTGCTGAAAATAATCTGGTAACATTAAATAAACCAATGAATATTGTTTATGGTACCTATCATGTAAGTCTATAGATGTGTCTGTGGATGTGTCTATGTGACTATGTCTATCTATGCGCTTCCTACTCTATTGTTGTCTATGCGTGCCTCAATAAAAAAGTTACTGTGCGTCATCTTCCATTGAACGAAACGGTTGTTTCATTTCTTCATCTCATTATTAATGGTGCAGCTTAACATAAAGACTGAAAAAAATATGTATTTCAACATAACTGACATAACTACAAAATTGTTATTTACTTAAGCCCTTTTAGAAGCAATGTTTTACTTTTCCTATTATGACCCTAATGTTGCCTTTATTAAAAAATTTGTAGAACGTAATAGTCATATGGAACGAAAACATTGTATTCAAAAATGGCAACTAATTTCATTTTAATAGTACCTTATCGCTATTACAAGGAGACTGAATACAGTTCAGTGAAATTTTGTAACAATGGCACCAACAGACAATGCTTAGCCTAAATAAAACCTAAAAAGGCATATAATTAATACGTAATCGATGTCAACCGCAAGTTTTGCAATTCACGCTTCCAACTTAAGACACAGAAAAACACCGTATTAAAAAACAAACACAACATAATAGTAACAATTAAAACACAGTGTCACAGTTGGAATACAGTTAGCTTCTATAACCCTGCTAATTTGTGACGTAGGTGCTCAATTATAGTAATTTTGTGGGTACCGGTGACGTTTAAATTTGGCCGGTTGTCAACTGTTTTGACGCGCCAAAAGCGCACCGACACGGTCCGTTGCACGCACAATCCGTTGTTCGAAATTAGAATTTATTTTGTTCATCTATGGTTTTATGGAATGCCGCAGTTTTTTTTTTTTTGTGAAAGAGGCAAAGTAAATGTTTCATTTTTGGATCAGTTTGAGGTTAGAGAAATTGGAATAAATAAAGTTTTGTGCCGAATATTCAATAGTGGGTTAGGTTATATTGATTTGATAACACCGGTGAAAAAATTGAAGCCATCCATTGTAAAAGATTGACCTTTTTTTTATTTGCTTCTGGTCTGTTCACAAAAGTCTTCTTTTTTTACGGGTTTTTTTTCTCTTGGCTTCAATCTAGCCGAAAGGCATAGCTGAGGTCCACGATGGAGCGAGCGCACCCAAAAGTAACTGGAACTCGTGGGCATAGAGACGAAACACAGTATAATCTCTTTGGCGCTGGACTCCAACAGGATGGACTTCTCTAAGGATATTCTATACTCCTTGGTGCTATCCTCAAGGAAGGGTCACATTTTGAAGGCCGGCCAAGTGCAAGTCGTACTCGCGCACGAAAGGTTCCGTACCACTAGCAAAAAAAATACGTTTGTTATACTCACTCAGCCCATGTTATCAAACAATTTTTGTGTTTTTGCGAATTTTCAAGTCGTAGACTTTTGAAAATTCGCAAAAAAAAAAGATTTTTTATACAAATGGGCCCGATCAATTTCCAATTTTGCATGAAAAACCAAATATTTGTTTTTGCGAATTTCCAAAAGTCGTAGAACAAAAATTGTTTTAACATGGGCTGAGTTACCCCACGAGAGGTTTTGCGCATTTGGTGTTACACGTTGTATAGTTTAAATGTTTATTTTATTCTGTTTTTTTTTTAGTAATTTTTGCCATAGTGGCAACAGAAATAGGTACCTAAGTACATCATCTGTGAAAATGTCAGCTGTTTAATTATCACGCTTCATGAGATTCAGCCTAAGGCGCGGGCCACATAGAAAAGACGTTAGACGAGGACGCGTCGCGGACGTGCGAAAATGTAATTATGGGAGTCGCGTCCGCGCCCCGCCTCTTCTGTGTGCTTTACGTCGCGACGCTTCTATACATTTTGCATGAAAGAGACGCCGAAGAGACATATGTCTCCGCCCCGTCTGCGTCTTACGTCTTTTCTACCGGAGAGACAGGCAAATGGACAGCGAAGTCCTAGTAAGGGTCCGGTTCTACCCTTTGGGTACAGAACCCTAATGAGGTACTTACTTCGCTAAATAAACAATGGTAGGTATATGAAGGGAATAGTAATAAAATTATAATGACATAAGCCCACTTGTTATTCGTATAGTGTTCACTGAATTTCCTGCGCACGCGACTCACTTCCGTAAAGACAGGTAGGTATAGGCAGGATTGAATAAAAATTTAAAGTAGCTACATAGAGTGGGTAAACAATATGGTCTTTAATCTATAATATGTATTTACTTCATACTTAATGTTCAAGTTTAGCTTGCGGTTTGCTGTTTCGGATAGGAAATAGAAAAAACACAATGGCTTTTAAAGTTACCAGTGAATTGTACTTTTAATGTAAATTTGTGATTTTTTTTTTTATTATTTTTAGCCTGTATTGCTACAATGGACAAGGGCCACCCTCCATTCTTCCCAACAGTCACTGTCCCATTACGGCATCCCTACGTGCTTGCGAAAGTTGTTGGTTCGATTTTTATTATATCGATGCTTTATTGGTGCGATGTAACGTTTGTGCGAAAAAACTTGTTGCGAAAAACTTTTCTTTTTAATTAATTGTTTCGAAAGAAGACTGCGATCATCAAGTTGCCACAAGAGTTGTCGCGTGACAGGGTTGGTGTACTGGCTGAGCGATTGGCGGCATTGCTGGGTGTCGTGGGTTTTGATTCTCGCTCGGAACACAATATTTGCATCGCCTACTACTGGTAGTTTTTCTTAGCTGTTTGTTTGTAAATGTGGCTTTAGTTTTTAACACTTAGCGATCAGTGTTCACTTGTTCAGCCTCTTTCTTAGTGGACTCTTCAAAAAGCCATCATGACAAAAAGTCACCGTGACAAAAAGTCACCGTTACAAAAAGTCACCGTGACATAAAGTCACCGTAACCAAAAATCCCGTGACAAAAAGTCACTACGACAAAAAGTTTCCAGTGAGCTGCAGCTCTAAGCTAAGCTTAGCTCTACAAATCTACCAATTAATTCCTACCACATTTCACCTATCATACTACATTTGGTCATGAGCAGTCGACTCTACAGTAGTGTATACCGGAAGTTGGACAAACTATAATACTGTGTGATTCGTGCGTGTGCGTCTATGTGACTCCATCATTCTTTATTGAGGACAGCTCATTATTGTACTCTATATTACTATTATAGTCACTGTAAAAATTGAGCAAAAATACTATTTTACACAATGTTTTGTTTGTAGATCATTTGTTGTGAATTATGCCCGGGCTACACGAGGCTAGGATAGCAAGCTAGTGTCAGTAAGCTAGCAAGCTAGTACTTTTGGCTTCGTGTAGACAAAACTAGCTTCATTTCTAAGCTTAGAAATGAAGTTAACTAGCTTAGAAATGAAGCTAGTTTTGTTTACACGAAGCCAGAAGTAGGTACTAGCTTGCTAGCTTGCTGACACTAGCTTGCTATCCTAGCTTGAAAAACTAGCCTCGTGTAGCCCGGGCATTACTTATTGTATGAATGCGGATGAGGCAAAAGAAGTATGTAAGGATCGTACGTGACGCTCTAGAGTTTCTGCCTACCTTCATGGGAAGAAGGCGTCAGTTTATGTATTGTATGTAAGTAGAAGTTAATTATTTTGATAGGTACTAGCTGTTCCCCGTGATTTCCTCCAACTGCTTCGCTCTTTTTGGTGATAGCACAATGTTTTATAGCCTATCTATAGTCCACTCAATAAATCACCCATAAGGAGTTGTAGAGTGCGTGGGCAAGGTCCTAATCAATTACTTCAGAAACTTGTTCAGGGTGTTTAGAGAGTTAACATACTAAAAGTCCTGACATATAGGGGGTGAGTCGGGGTGAGGGGAGGGGGTTAAAGTTCCCATTTTTCAGTTTTTCGCTAATATCTTTTAAACTGTGCGTCATAGAGATAAAAAGTCTTCTACGCAATGAAAGCTTATAAAATTTCCTACAACGGCCATTTGGCCACCGGCTATTTTAGCGGCCCGTCCCGGCTTAGCACGGGTGTACATGATGATTTTTGTCCTCTAAAACCTGGCGTTGATGGTTACAAACACAACAACAAAAAGAAGTAGCCGAATCGGTCCAGCCGTTTTCGAGTTATGAGCTTAGCATTACATTTTGCGATCCATATACTAGGTATAGAGAAGAAGATAGAAAGAAAAGATATATGTCGCCTGTTAAGCAAGTAATAGCAAAATTATTCTTAAGAAACGCAAGTTCATTTTTATGGAGGCGTATGAGTTACGCCTTAGATTTTTGACAAGACATAGCGAGAAAACTTTACTAACTTATCATTAGAACTTAAACGAGAGATATTTTATACCATACTAGCAAACCCGGCGAACTCCGTTTCGCCACCAGATGGTGCTGTATGTGAAAAAAGATTTTTCTGTTGAAATTTTTCGTGAATTTTCTTTGCTATAAACCTCACGGAGCCCGAGACCTTTCCAACGAATGCAAAACCGTGGAAATCGGTTCGTGCGTTCTGGAGTTATAGCGTCAGGAAGGAAAACCCGACTTATTTTTATACATAATTATAGTAGACTAGCTTTATCCGCTGTTTCATCCGCTACACTGCTCCTATTTGATCGTACCGTGGTGGTGTTATAAAGCTTATAGCCTTATAAAAGAGACTATACAACACAAAAATATGTTTTCAATTTGAACCAGTAGTTCCTGACATTAGTGCGTTCAACTAAACAAACATTTTTGCTTTATCTCATTAGTAAAGATATTTATTATTCAGTCTTGAGTTTTCCGATATTTCATTATACATCACAGGCCCGACCACCCGCGGCCATCCAATACAATTACGTCGGAGGGATGCTGACTTGCAGTGAATGTGGACGCACTTTCACTGCAAAAATTGGCTATACCAGTCACCAGAGAGCACACCAGCGAGGCTCTCAATAGGCAGATCCAAGTCGCTGTGGCCGAAATCGGTCGGGATCATATATATATATATATTTCATTACTGTTGCAAATACCACTGTGCTATAAATTAATTAAGAAGCAAGGTAGACCTAGTCAAATTAAAAACTAACCATTAACTAATAAACAAATTAAATAATAATATTATAAAATACGAGTATCCACAATCATTTATTGTATCGTAAAACTAAGGCCGGCCACACACGGGTTCTAAAAAGCCGAACGTCCACCGCCAGCTAAAATAATATGGATCTAAACTCAGTGAAGTATAATAATAAGGAACTAAGCTCAGTGAAAAAACTAGGAACATACTACGATACGCACTGGGCCCCTTAACCTGTTGCTTACCCCCTCTGGAGCCTTTCGCTAAACGTTGTTTTTTAATGTAATCTGATGAGCTACTTTTTCGGTTGACAATTATTTCCTAGTTTATAGGCATATCCGCACACAACAGTGCGACACGTTCCGTACCGTTCCGCGACGTGCCATTCATATACGAGTGAACGAACATCACTGAACGGCACTGTCACAGTGTACGGATAGCGTCGTCGTATATGAATAGCACGTCACGGAACGGTACGGTACGGAACGTGTCGGCACTGTTGTGTGCGGATAGGCCAACTAACACTGAGCTTAGTTCTTTTTATTTTAGCAGGCGTTGGACATTTGGCTTAACGACCTCAAACGATTACTGCTCCATCAATCATGGAACTACTTACAAAGAACCCCTCACATCCTCATTTCTTCTTCCCTTTCCCTTTAGCCCCTACAGTACTGGGGGAGATCTTGGCGGTCGTTGGGACCACTGTGACGACAGACCGGGCTGCACTGCTACTCTCCCCCGCCGCCAAGAAGTTCTTGACCTTGATCTGCAACTCCTCGTACAGTTTGTTCTCTTGGTTCAGTTGGGGTAGAATAATGCATTGTTTATCTGCTTCCTGGGGAAGATTAGAAAAGGAAGGTATAGTTACAGAGAGACAATTTATCTGGAGTGTAAGTGTGGTGCTGCTCCACAAACTATGAGGTACTTTTAATATCGTGCTCTGCGTGCTCTGCAGAGCGCTAAGTTCGTGGTCCAGTTGTGGGCGCAGTCAAAATAATTATATTCTTCTTATTATCGTGTCGATGACAGACACGATAAGAAGAAGACTTATTAGACACTCAATTTTTTTTATCGTTGCTCTTTTCTTGGAGTTTGCCCTATGTCGTGGGTGCGTTTACTAACATAGAGACTCATGACACAGACACTCAGTCATGCGTAGTACATAATTATATTGTGAGTGTACTGCCTTTAACTGCTCTCAAAACGGTGAATGAAAACATAGTAGTGAGGAAACCAAAAATTCGAAGACATGTGACATCCACCAACCCACATTGGGCCTGCGAGGTGGATTATGGCCCACTCCCTCTCTCAGAGAGGAGGCGTGTCCCAGCAGTGGAAACATTTATAGGCTGATGATGATGATGACTGCCTTTAACAGGGCCTGTGCATACGATCAGACTTCGGGCTGCTGCTAGGAGAGCACAATAACCTGAGATTACAGATTTCTAGTAGAAAACTGAGAAATAAAGCCAAAAAAAGGAAGAGAAATGACCCTCTTCATTCGATCTACGTTACACGCAAAAAAAAAAATACAACAGTCTAAAATCCACGGCAAGGGCGTCATCAAGGGGGGGCAGCGCGGGGTAGTTGCTTGTAGCGGTCAGATGGGTAACCCTTCTGACTGCTACAAGCTATATTTCAAAAACTCCTCATACAGCTTCAAAATAATCCTCACCATCTTCAAAACAATGATATAATAAATCTTCTTATGCTCAAACTGGTCAGTGGCGTACTCATAAGTGTTCAAGGCGAACAGTCCCATCAGGTGTCCAGTCTCATCGCATAAATCGAACTGGGTGAAGCTTCCAAGTCGACACTTCTTCCTGATATACTCCAGCATGATTCGCACTGGACAGTCTGGGTTAACCAGCAGGGATTTCTCCACGGAAGTGTCCACCATCACTATGGAAGAACGACGCCGCGCTGATAGTTCTGGGGCATCCTTGTATGTTACGTAAATAAACATTTTTTGTTTGTGTTTTGCAGTTATGGGAGGAAAACTGACAGTTGAAAAGTGAGGTTAGGATTTTTAGTTTTTTTTAGGAAAGGATTTGGTTTTTTAAGGTTGTGAAAAAGGAGTTTTGTTAAAATAAAAGATTGTAGGTACAGTTGTACGCGGATCATTTGTTTTACAGATCTTGTGTTTAGTTCACAAAGCACACACACTATCTTTATTCTTGAAAGCCCGAATGAACTGTAGCAACCACCATAAAATTGCCGAGGCAATGGAGCTGGACAAGGTTCCGGATCTGCACGCGTAGCATGGCGATTCAATCTCTACGAAGAAAAGACAAAATTATTTCATCGTTATTCCTTTACAAATCGACTGTTTATTTGCACAAGTATGACACGATTCGTACACCATTATAGAATAGAAACATATCTCTTCTATATTTTAAACATTGCTATGCTTAAATCGAAAAAAATCTTTTACGTTCTGTCATTTTGTCTATTCTCGCGTCGACAAAACCCGTTTCTACGGCGCCATGCAACGCGTGCTGAATAGCGGAGTTGGGAAAACTATAATTTCCACAAATTATTTTTTACCTACTTTATCGCCAGTTAATGCCATGCGAGCGCTAAAAGTCTCCGTATTTCTAGACTGACTATCTTTCCTTCCATAATTATTGTTACGTCGATCGAATTGCGAGACCTATCTATATGCTTCTCGAAAGATCCACAAGGTTCTCGACAATTCTACTGAAGATTGATCTTAAAGTTTCTAGGAAATTCTACACACATCGACACATCTAGAACAGGGTGTTCTAGATGTGTCGAGATGTTTCTGGAATTTTCCAGAAGGTACATTCGACCATCTTCTAGAAACATCTAGTGGGTCCGGCTGGGGTATAAATAGGGCGCCCATCGGTGACCTCAGTCAGTCTGGTTTTAAGTGATTTTTACGTGTCATAATGTGAGTACAAGTGTATTTAGTGTTGAGTAGCGTTTAGTGATTGTTTTAATTAGTGATTCGTGTGTAAATAAAGTTTCATCATCATCATCATCATCAGCCTATAAATGTTCCCACTGCTGGGACACAGACCTCCTCTCTGTGAGAGGGAGTGGGCCATAATCCACCATGGCCCAGTGCGGGTTGGCAGATGTCACATGTCTTCGAATTTTTAGGGTTCCGTAGTCAACAAGGAACCCTTATAGTTTCGCCATGTCCGTCCGTCCGTCTGTCCGCAGTTTAGCTCAGAGACGCACAGTACTAGAGAGCTGTAATTTGGTGTAAATATACGGATTTGTTGTGCCGAAAAAAGTGGTAAAATAAAATCTCGTAAAATATTTTTTTTAGGGTACCTCCTGTACTTACAAGTAAAGTGAGGTTTTTTTTTTCTCGCGTACCCCTTTGTGTGGGGTATCATTAAATAGGCCTTTAAAAAATAATGATAGTTTCCGTAGTATATATAACGAAGTTTAAAAGAAAATTATCATGACTAAATAGGCTTTACAACTTTACGAGTAATAGTCGACCAACTTATAAAATGTACTTTGATAATATGTTTTCTTAAACAAAATGTATCGGAGAACATGCTCTTCAACTGCAAATGTAAGTTTGTCAACTTTATTTTTACAGCTTTAATAGGTATTTTTTTTACGGTATGTTTTTTGGGGATAGGTAGGTTTTTATCGTCAACTATTTTTAACTAACTTCAAAAAAAGGAGGAGGTTTTAAATTCGTCGTTTTTTTTTTCTTATGTATTTTCCTGATTCTCAAAGACTCCTGGACCGATTTTGAAAATTCTTCTTTTTAAAATTAAATTCAGCGAATCAGTTTAGTTAGTTCGCATAAGTATTTTGATGGGCAACTACGGAACCCTACACTGTGCGTGGCCCGACACGCACTTGGCCGGTTTTTTTTGGTTCTAAGAAATGCCGGTTTCCTCACGATGTTTTCCTTCACCGTTCAACCAAATAAAGTTTATTTGGTTTTAATTGGTGTTCATTTAATTATCCCTACCCAGCTCATAACATTATTCCAAGTTTGAAGAACAGAGACCATCAATCATCATTATTAGTTTAATAACATCATAGTAGATGGAACATCAGAATCTGTCGGAACTCGATATTGCTCCACAATTTACTACCTTATTGCTTGAGTCGATTATTTCTTAACTTAACCACATATCGCAAGACACGACGAGTTAGTTTCAACAGCGTTAGTTATCAGATTTCAAGTTAAAACTTAACAAACTCAAGTCTGCGAACTCACCTATGCAAAGAAATAGACAGAAATGATATAGCATTAACTGTTATTTTATTTTTTGGAAAACAATTGAACTGTTTTAATTTAAAATCTACATTTTGAATAAAGAATTTAAAAAGAAGAAGAAATCGTAATATAATCTAGCGTATAACAAAGAAGATTTCGATTTTTCAATCGCAAACTTTTTTTGATGTGTGTAGGTACAGTTTTCTTATGGACAGTCGACACCATCAGCTTTTAGCAACTTTTTTTACTACTGGGAGATGGATATCTTAAACGGAATTCTTGATATATTTTACGTTAGGCACCCGCAAAAATAGCACCTAGGCCAATGGCACCTGAGGTATTCCAGATACGGCGGCTCTCAATATTTAAGTGGAACAGATTTTAAGCTATCCACATAGGGCACCTACAGATAATACGTATTGTATGTCGCTAGCTCGTTACTCTTTAGAACAATTTTTTAAGTTAGTCAAAGCTTCAAAGTAACTTTTCTCATTTGCAACTCTCACGCTTGCGAAGTTTTTAGATGTAGACAGGAAAAACATGAAGACAGAACACTGGGAAAGATAAAATCTTAAATGTTATAACTATAAAACTTGATCTTTGATAATCCTGTTAAAAAAAATGTTTAATATTTTATTTCATTTCCTACTTTTTTTTTTCATCATCATCTGCCTGCCTTTTCCCAACTGTATTGTGGTCGGCTTCCAGTCGAACCAGATGCAACTGAATATCAGTATTTTATATGGAGCGACTGACTATTGGACCTCCACAACCCAGTAATTGGGTAATAGCGATACCCCATAGCACCCCATAGTAAGACTGGTTGTCAGACTTTAAAGCTTCTGACTAACAGCAATGATAGATGTCAAAGATCTACAAATGACAGCCAGGATCAACGGCTTTACGTGCTTTTCGAGGCACGGCGAAAACTCGTCGCTATGACAGATGGTCACCCATTCACAGACCAACCTCGGCAAGCGCGGCTTAACCCGGCAAATCGTCCTGTGCGGCTCTAATTATTTAGCCACGAGCCTTTTTTATCCTACTAAAATCATCAAATAATTTCCCACTTAGTGAAAATTAGGAGAACAGATTTTTTTTAAAGTTGTAAATATTTATACGCAGTAACGCCTGCGTCACATTTTTTGTAAAGATTTTTGAGGAAAGAAAAAATCAACTACGAGTGGGACTCGAACGCCTCGTCTGGAACCATAAAACCGCAAGTTACCGTAAAACGTTCAAACAAGTTAATGAAAGATTCAGTTTCAAAGAGTGTGTTGCGATGGCCTAATAATTAATAAGGCGTCTTTTTTTTTTGGGACAAACCCACCACACTATTCCCAAACCACTGCAACTCCTGAGAGCCAGAATCAACAGTGGCAACCACCAGAAAAGCGCCGAAACAATGAAGCTCGACGTGTCCCGGAGAATGAATTTACCTGTCCTGGATCCTGCAACGAAATTAATCAGAAAAGAATAGTGGAGGAGGAGGAAAAATATGTTTCCACTTCCCTCCATGCAAGCAGGAGACAGAACAAAACAAGGCCAATAGGCACAAAGGGACATTACAACTGGGAGAAGCCCAGTTGCCTAGCACCACGGGTAAAAATGACTACTAATATTAATGGGTCCTAAATTGTGAGTAATAAGGCGTCTGTAGTACTTGTTCTGAAGACGGGGCTCGAGTCGCAATAGCTGTATATTTTTTTCCTAAAAAAACCTTTTTATAATTAACAAATGCCCTGGTATTTGGCGTTAGTTATTATCAATATTTACTCATATTGCGACCTCAATAGATAACATTCATTTTCAGGATACAGGTGAGTAGATAATATCGGATGGAATGTGGGATATCGCGAACGGCTTTTGACCGATAATATTTTACTGTATTGGTGTGAATTTTCGTACTTATTTGTTTTTTATCTGGGTAGATAACTGGCCGCACTCCATTAATGTCACTAGGCAAAAGTTCCAATGAGGAAATTTTCTAATAGGCTTGTTGGCAGCATCAATAAATTGCAAATACCTATTATTAGTTATTGAATCAATGCATTTTTACAAAGATATGACGCATCAAAATTCCAGAGTTTTTACTAGCTTCTGACGTCATGAGCGACGTCAGAAGCTAGTAAAAACTGTCCTTGCTTGTGACGTATTGGCAATGGCTGAGCTATATTGACTGCACTGCTGCGTATCGCAGATTCTAAAAAAAAACTAATTGTATGATAAACAAGTAGTTCCGGGTGTGACAATTTGTTTTTGTGAGTATTTATAAATGTTTGTAAATGCACCCACGATACAGGAATGATATCTACTAAGTGTCGAGCAACGTTAGAAAATATAGTACATGTCAGTAATTTCTTCTATAATTAATCTTACCTGTTAAAACCAGAACTGAATTTAAAACACGTTCATTCAAAATACAAGAGTTCATTACATTTAAGCCAGGACTTATTTCGGCTGTCTATTAAGGTCTAAGACAATCAATGAAGGCGTAAAACAATACAAATTAACAAAAACATCGCAATTAGCCCGCCCTATATCGTAAGTCCGTACACTGGTCCACTACAATACTATACGTCACATTAAAGGTCATCGGACACTGGACCCGCAGCCTTGACCGCAAAACAGTTGCGCTCACTCGCATTTCAACCGTTTCTCAACTCAAAGAATCTAACTAAAGCGATTCATATTTCATAAGAGAGTTGCAACAGCGGCTGGAGGCGCCGCGGCCGATGCATTGCGCCCGCGACGATAACGACCACAGTCGTTCCGGCAAGCGGCAGATTTGCACGCTTTTGTAAACAAACAACGTGTAATCGAGGCGCGAATACCAATTCGATTCGATTCGAAATGTCATGACTCGAACTGTCAAATTTTAAAATTCGAACTGCAGAAAAAAGTGAATTCGAATTACGAACAGCAAAAAAAAAACTGTCGATAGTGATGTGAAACAGGAGCATGAGTTTATCAAGTGTAACGAGTTTAGTGACTTTTGGGATGGCAGCATGGCCGCCGCCCGGGCCCTTGCCGGCCTCCTTTCAATTCCACCACCAAGGATCGAACTTTGCCGTGTTCCTCATACTCTTCGCTCTCTGCATGATGGAGGTTGTGGTCCTCAGGATCATAACTGAGGAGCAGGCGAGGGAACAAGGATCGAGGAGTGTGACGTCAATGTGGTTTGACTTGGACGATGAGTGAGTGAAAGCCCAAAGATGTTGACAAATAGTGAAGTGATTACAGTGTTCTAGTTACAAGTACGGGTTGATATTATGATTGATGTATATAATCTAGTATTTGTAGTCTGATTTAGAATAAATTTTGTATGTTGTGACAGTTTCTAGTAAGATTTTAGCTCTCTTTTTTTAATTTACTTGCCTCTTTGCGTATCTTTGTACAAAATAATATTTTGTGATACAGCAAAGCAGAATTCCTGTGCCAACATCGACTAGTTTTTTATTATAATGCTTTTTAAATAAAATTTAAATGTAAAGTGTTTTTGTTTATTTTTAATAATTCAACCAAAACTCTTACTAAAATATTAATACTGCAAGTGACAAAAATAAAAACAAACAGTTACTTACTGAAAATAACTGTAAAGTAGGTATTCTTTCAAAAATTTCATTTCAAAAACCGTTTGCACAATAGTCAATTTATTAAATCAACAATTTAATATTTGTTGAGTAAAAAAGAGAATATCATTTCCTAATGTTTTAATTATGAAAGTACCTATTTTTAGAATTCAATAAGCTGTTCCAAAATTTAACTTACTTATATATAGGGTGACTGGTAATTAGTGTACGATACTTAAACACGTGATTGTTCTCATGATAACCAACAACTTTTACTATGGGAACAAACCTGAAATCGCGAAAAAAAATCAGCTGTTCAGTACATTTATGTTTGCTTAATGTACTGAACAGCTGATATTTTTTTCACGATTTCAGGTTTGTTCCCATATTAAAAGTTATTGGTTATCACGTACAATAATTACCAGTCAGCCTATATATGTACTTAACAGTATTAAGTAAGTACTTATTACTTATAAGTGACTTCAAAATTTAAATCAGTTTCATTTGAACTTAGTTTAAATTCTTCTCTTATGAGATTAACTAGTTATTAATCTAAAGATATTTTGTTTGTCATAATATGTAATTATGAAGCTCTATTCTGATTCTAATCAAATGAATTAGCATTAATAATAATATGAAAAAGTCAAGTTTTTTTACAGCCTTGTTTACAAAATTACTCACACAAAGGTAAATTACCCTTATAAGTGTACTCGTAGGTACTGTAAGTAAATTAATTTACCATGGGTATATCCGTAAATTAAATTGTTACTGAGAAAACTGAGCATGGAAAACTTATGTATTTGTTTGATTTTGTAAGGTAAATCATTAACCTTATTACATACATCTTACTTCTTACTAATATTACAAATGCGATATTTGTATGTACGTGTGTATTTGTTACACTTTCACGCAAAAACTACATATAGGATTGAAATGGGAAAATTTACAGTTTATAAACTGGATTAAAATAGGATAGTAATCCCGATTATCTGTTCCTATGGGATAATTTTCAAATTGTAGTGAACGATTCGATTTGCTTTGTTCGGACTATTTAGTAGATGGGTTATGTGAAGTTTGCGCAAAATCGGTCGAGCGGTTCTTCATATATCGCATTTTTTGTAACAAATAAATTCAATAAATGGCGGATCATTTTGTTAATCGCTCGCATAAGCAACAGGTTCCGCGTACGAAGTCGCGGGCAGAAGCTAGTTGTAAATAAGATTGTAATCCACGTGCTCGAGTCGTCGCAATTATATCGACAACTATGACCTATCACCTCTTAACATGACGCACCTATTTGATTTATTATTTCTATGTCAATAAACAAATTACTTTCGTTGTTTATTCGAAGTGATCTCTGGAACTACTGAACATAATTTTTGAAAGTTCTTTTAACAGTAATCTGTCAAATTTAGCAATTGAACATTAACCTTCCAATATTGTGTTATGGTTGAAAATCTATTAAAGTTTGACAGATTGAGTAGGTGGGCTGAGGTGCTGGCGTCTGTAGATATTTATAAAAGTGGGGTGTTACTTCACAGGTTACAATTAATTCTCAATAATAACAAATTCTCAAAATGGCAACCGAGGCGCAAAAGGACAAGTTCTCAAAATGGCAAATTTTCTAATAGCCTAATTCTCATAATCGCTAATTTCCAAAATGAATTTGCCATTTTGAGAATTAGCCATTTATGATAATAAGTGATTCTGAAATTAATTTAAATTGTTGCCTTTTTGAAACTCAATATGACCTCGCTGTTGTTGATACATTGTAATGTCTGTTATCTACGTTGTAAAGATGTCTGAACTAGATTGCGATTTTCAAATAAATTTTCATAAATACCAACCTATATCCTACCTAATATAAGTAGGTAGACCATTTTAAAACCAAGAGAATAAAATAATTGTTTTTTTTTTTTTTTAAACAACCACAAAAAAGGGTTTAAATAACCTACAAAACTTTTCTTTCAGAAGTTGGTGACCGTTTCTTATTAGTTTCATTGTCTTTTTGCCACCGACTTCCGAAAGAAACGTTTTGTAGGTTATTTTACCCTTTTTTGTGGTTGTTTTTGAAGGCGGTTACATTTAAAAAAAAAAAAAGTTTTTATTTTACTCTTTTTAGTTTAAATATTCAACCACAATTCTATCAAATACATCATTTTCTTACTGTGCACTAGAATTTTGTAATCCGTAACACCGGTAATAACATCGTTAACATCTCTATCATTCATTCCCTATCTCGAAAACTACTGAACCGATTTTGATGAAACTTGCAGTATTCCCTAAGTTGAACGATACCTAGTAAAACAAAAAAAGAATTACTTAAATCGGACTTGTAGTTCCGGAAATATGCGAACACAAACATAATTTACTAAATCAGAGGAGTTGTACCTTCCATCATCAGCTCAGCTACATGAGATGATGATTACCATAAAAAATATTCTACGTTGGTAATTTAAGTTATTTTCAGAGGAGAACATAATTAACGTACAGACGCCAGCAGGACAACCTACCCGAATCTGTCATTTACCAATCGAATATAATCAACCTTTCACTATTGTGATAAGCTTGAAAATCTATTAAAGAAATTTGACAGATTGAGGTAGGTTGATGTGTTGACGTTTGCACAAACCGTCACAGTGTTTTTCAAGACAAAGACAATCAGTTTAAGGAGACAATCAAACGAACTGATACACCAAAAATAATATTGCGACGAACGTTGAAGACACGCAACGCAACAGAAAACCAGTTGTCTAAACTTCCTGATATGCATCTGAGACAAATGATACCTTCAGATGCATCAGGTTGCAAGAATGAAAACTATATCTCCCTCTAACATTACAGAGTAAGAAAGCAGAACAGAGGCTTTTTCATGAGTTTTCAGTTAACTGTTGGAACTTTGAAAAATTTATTTCACTTTCACTCATTATATTTAGTACTTTAATTTAGTTATCACATATATATGTTTGTGAATGTTGGTTCACCTATTGGCGACTGTATAAGCCTTGTACTCTTACATATGTAAACTATTTATTAATTTATATACAGAAGCTGTTGGTGTCCCTTTGTTAATAAATAAATTTTCAAGGAAAAATTAGTTCCTTCTTCATACATCAGAGGCGCTGTTCCATTTTACTTTACAGCGTCTTTACAGTATTTACAGCGTTTCTTGTATGGAAAAATGGAACAGCGCCTCTGGTGTGCGAAGAAGGAACTAATTTTTCCTTGAAAGTCAATTAGAAAATGTCTAATTTCCAGTTTACTTTACGTCAGAATAACTGACAACTCATCATAAATTGATAAGGCCTAAGAGATAGAAAGAGTGCTGAGTTTTCTGTCCTAGGAATGTTATTTTTTATAAGAATTTGACAGCAACCTGGAGTTTGGACCATCAGTACCCTTAGGTACGAGTTTTCACTATTTTACTTTACAGCGTCTTTCCAGTATTTACAGCGTTTCTTGTATGAAAAAATGGAACAGCGCCTCTGGTGTGCGAAGAAGGAACTAATTTTTTCCTTGATTATTGTCAATTTGAAATTGTCAAAGTTCCAGTTTACTTTACCTTTACGTCTCAATACTGAAAACTCGCGCTAAGGGTACTGTTCGCTACCCGTTAGTGCATTAAACTTAAATATAACTGAATAAAGCGAGGGGCTTCTTTTATTCCTTAATAAAAAAAAACTGGCGAGTTGTTTTGTGTTTTTTTTTTCATAAAATGCAAGTGTCAAAAGGTATCCGGTTCGAAGGACAAAACTATGCGTAGAAAGAAAAAAGTAAATCAATTCGCTTTTATTGATTTTCGTGACTAAACAGAAATCATTATAGTATTATGAAACATTTTCCTCTGCAATAGACAGCTTGACATATCAACACGCAGCGCTCGAATATATCTACTCATATGAAATACCCAGGTAATCGATTATTTCACTTGCAATGCTAGATCAAACACGCTAGCGGATGCCTATATTATATTCAAAAATCCTTGTACGAGATTACGAATACATAGTTCACGCAGATGTTGACTAAATCATTGAATTTTAAGACGCACCTTATTCAAAAGAATCTGACTTTGACACACAAGCATTATAAACCTTTAACCCCCTTATTAATTAAACGAGAAGTAAAGTTACGCCAAAGTTAATCCTTAAAAATTTATGGTTAGTCCGAAGATTATCCTGGTTGTAACTTTAGTCCACGTTTATTAATAAGGGGGTGAATGTTCCCACTATTGGGACATAGGTTTCCTATCTGTGACAGGCAGTGGGCTTTAGCTGTCGTCGTTTCGGCTTTGTTTTTTATCGTCGTAAACTCTTGATGATTTTTAATCCTCCCACCCAGGGCTCGACGGGAGGGACTTTCAGACTTGTATTGACTAAAATCCACAGTGATCCATCAATAGCCCTTCACGTTCCAGGGTCCCGGTTACCTGATGAGACAGTCCCGCGAATCACACAGGCTTAAGCCATTTCGTACACAACACGACGCAAGTCTCAGGTACCTTAAGACTTTGGTTTCCAAGTGACTATCGCAATACCAATTCATAGAATTTCGTACATAGGCACCCGTCAATGAATGCTAAAGTCGTAAGTAAGATACCAGAGACTTGCGTCGCGTTGTTTAAGAAGGTGTTAAAGTGGCCTACACACGGCCCTAAAATCAGAGGCGATATCGGGGAAGTGGTGGGGGAGCGCCCTAGATCGTTCCCTAAATCGTATCGTGTGTAGGCAAATCGCAACCATATCGGCCCTAAAATCAGAGGCGATATGCCTACATACGATACGATTTAGGGAACGATCTAGGGCGCTCCCCCACCACTTCCCCGATATATAGGCCACTTAAGACGGGTTGTTGTAAGTTCGCCACAAAAAATATTCGCTTCGAAAAATAGTTTTGATCGTGTTCTAGTACTTTCTGTTCAGATTCCACATTGTGTCCTCGTTTTCGGTAGTTATGTGCTGGATTTTTTATTTAATTGTTCTGCAATCCGTGCAGAAAAAGAAAGGGAGAGAATTTACAGTTAGCGCAGCAGTCCAATCGCTCAGTCACTGGTCACTGCGCTAATCTTGCCGTAAATTATTTCAAACTATTAATAATATTGCACACGGTAGGGACCACCGAAGATAAGAAGGAAAGAGCGTTACCTACGTCTGACGTAGGTATACATATAATACTTATTAAATTGTTTACACAATAATTATAACAATGTTGTTATCACTACCATCGCAGTGCAGTCGTCCTATCTAATCTTACGATGACCTGCGACTTTTCCGCGACAAAAGTTACGTCATGACGCCATTTTTAATGACCTTGGCTCGACCTTGGAGATGAAACCAGTTATTTATAAACATTCATAAAAACTGTTATCTAAATTCTCTACCTGATGACGTTGAATCACTCTATGTTTAACCGACTTCAATAGAAAGGAGTAGGTTATGTGTTTGACGTGTATGATTACCGATTTCGCCGCCAATCTTAGGATACAGAATATATTATATACTAGTCAAATCATAATTATTTTTTTTTCTGACGTCCTATTTAGTCCTATCACCAAAATGAAGTTCAACGTCTTCATAAGTACAATATTCCTTTTTTGAAAACCAACTTCTTCCGTTTCCACGTTTCTCGAAAAACGGTATTTTAATAAATTAAAAAGGTTAACGCAGAATTAAAGTTTACCAGTTATTGCTCGCAGCTTCGCCCGCATGAGACTCAGAAATGTAACAACGGGATGAATAGTTTCAGTACTACCTACATGTTATTCCACACTATGACTTATCTTTGACTTAAATTGTATCAAGATTTTTTCAGCTGTTACGTAACGTGATTGATTAACAAGTATAACAGGATTTTTTATAAAACTATCCGTCTTACCACAAAAATGAACATCTATTGAACGCTTGTCTAAATGAAGTTTTACTGCAAAACGACTCAACGTCAAATTAATCCCGTTTTGCAGTTGACAGTTTTTTAGAGAAGTGTTACACACATTTTTAACTTTATTGGTATACTTCTAAGCATTCTACCGGCATATCGTTGGACTAGAATTTTATTATGAAGTATTATTGAGCCGAGGCGATCATATTATCCCGTGCCGTCCTGTATAAGTGTGCGTTAATCTTAAAACGCCATTAAAAGTGCGTAAAAAATAATTTTATATTATAAACAACATATTTATATGGAAGGCCAGAGTATTACAAATTGGTCAAGTGAAATGTATTGCTCACTCGCCACCGAAGGGAGATTAGCCAAGCACGGCGCCCACTATGTCAAAACTTGCCGGCTAAAGTTGATCTGCGATCGTTGAGCAACTGTGTGGCAACTGCCCGGTGCAACTGGTGTTCGCAACTGGCAACCAGTTGCAGTTCTTGTGTAAAATCTGCATACTGAACCCGATGTGAAAGGGATTGGTCATTGCGTAGGAAGGAAGCTATTTTATACTTTCCTTGAACTGTATATTTATGCTTATTATTGAACGAAAATTTGCTTTTCATTATTTTGTAAATACGGTTGGTGTATTTTATAAAGGCACTCTCACAACAGTGAAAATGCTCGTAAGTAAATCGGCATGTCCTAAAACCAGCAAGTAATGGGTAGCTCGCCGCCCGATTAAAGACTAGGCCCGACAAAATGACGAGGCCTCTATAGAGACAAATGCCTGCGGTATTGTCTAAACTGGATAGCATGGCCCTAGAGCGCAAGAGGAACCGAAGAACAGGACGAACTTTTAATCAGTAGACTGACTTAATTGGAGAGGGAGGACTCATGTCCTAAAACCAAAAATTCGAATAAGTACAGTCAGGTTCAAAACTGAATTATAAACTTCTCAAAGCAATAGACTGACGCTTCACTTTGACTTACGACCTTTTGATATAAGTTGTTTTATTACTATACATATCAAATTAACTTTTGATATAGTTCATAATTTCAACTATTGATCTACAAGTAATGCTGGCGCAATGGTAATCGTTCTCGGATAGAACTTCTGTTCGTTCGATTGCGGAGGATCGAATCCCACTTTTTTTTCCCAAATACTTTATTTAATTTAATTTTTAATAATTACTTTATTCTTTTTGTTATTTTTAATAATTTTTTTAGTAGGAATTTGATAATTAAAATTGATTTTTGTGTAACTACTAATATAAGTCATTAGTGTTGTGGGTCGTTCGTTATAATCACAGATATAGGTCTATCTATATCTATGGTTAAGTTTAATAAAGTTTTGTAGGTAGATCGTAGAAAAAAAAAAGTGAATTATTTCGATTTGTGCGGTAGGCATAACTATGTTATCTCGTTTTGAGTCTCCTAATTGAACGTTGTTGATTCTTGGTTATTTTGTGTGACTATGTAAACAGCATATAAGTGTTACACTGTCCTGTGGTTTTGCAGTGAAATATTAACAATAATTGGATTTATATAAATATTGAGGGCGAACATTAAAGCCCTGCATAAATATGTGGATTAAACTTAAAACAAATATCAAATGAAACCAGACTAAGTGTGAGTATTAACATTTAAATTTTGATCATTCCACATGTTAATAATTATATTTTTATAAATAAGGTTCCCTATTCAAAAGTATTTGTTTAAAAGTAAAAAAAGTGATTGATACTTAGTATGTGGTTTTAAAGTTTTTTCTTAGTAGTAAAATAGATCAACAGCTGTTTTTGCCTAAATAATATAATAGTATTCTATGTTTTGTTCCAGTGACGAAATACTATGAGTCTGTGGGATGAGATATGGCATGATGATGAGATGAGTTGTTAAGAATAAACAGGGACGTCAGGGACGTCCGGGAATGGTGAATGAATACGAAGGAAAATGGTTTCCATGTAACTAATTCAACACAAAATTAATAACCGTTCATCGTGTACTCAACATTGAAGGCATCAACGACTATCAACTAAAAACTGTTATGTTTAAAGGAATAAAAAAAAAACGTTAAGATTGTCTCGAGGACCTTTTATTGATATTAATTTTGTTTATTTATTGTAAATAGACTGAAAACGTAAACATCATTTGATAACTTATTATTCAAGGATTAAGAATTGAGGTATGGTTTCAAACATCTTTTCGTAAAGAAAACGATCCTTAAACTTACCTCAATAACTTGTAACAGGGTATTTTTTTATGTTTGGATATTTTTTTCCGTGGTTCTATTTCAGAAGTAGAACACATTTCCATAATATAACTTTATTTCACTAAATCGAATTTGGTGAAACTGAAGAAACTTACTTACTTAAATAATGCCCCGTTACTGTTACAAAATAATCGCCTTTTAGCATAGCAGCCCTGGAGCGCAAAGGGCCAGTTGCCCTTTGCGTTCCAGTACCGCGGTGTCAAAAAATTTTTGTTATTGAGCATAACAAGTTTCTTCAGTTTCACCAAATTCAATTTAGTGAAAAAAAGTTATATTATGGAAATGTGTCTTGAGCGTAAAGGTCAATTGGCCCTTTGAATTCCAGGGCCTAAGATAATCTGTCTGAGTCAGAATAACCCAAGTCACGAGCTCACTTCGCTCGTTCTTGCGGACCTGGAAGGCAAAAGGCAACTGCTCTTTTGTGTTCCAGGGCCTACCTAACATGTCCGAGTCGGGATGACCCAAATAGCGAGCTCGCCTTCCTCGGTTTTGCGGCACTGGAACGCAAAAAGGCAACTGGCCCTTTGCGTTTCATGGCCGCGATGCCTTGGCTGTTTCCAAATAAACGGCTTTAGTAATGATAACTTTGTTAAAAATGTCCGCAATGTATAAAAATACCCTGTAATTGCTAATTAGCTTATAATAATACGTAAGTTACCCTTGTTAAAACCACTTATTTTAATTTGAAGAGAATAATAATGTTTTTATTTTGAATTTTTAAATTTTCTTATTTATTGTTTTATATTACATAAATTAATTTTAATAATTTCATAATTTTGTTTAATTAATAAAAAATGCATCTATGATTTTCGACATCTATTTCACATTATATCCAGTTCGAGTAATAATATTCATAATTTTGGCAGTTTTATAACTTTAAACATAGAATTATAATAATTTCAACTAAAATATATTAATATTGTTATTACATGTTTTTTTTTATTATAAACCCTGTAGGTAATAAATTATCATCATTAGTAAAAATTGAAAACGAAATAAAATGACAATAAGTAGTACTAGACTAACGAAACGAGTAAAAATATTTGACTAACAAAAACAGATGGTGACCATTGCATTGCTTTCATTAGTAATGATCTAACAATATGATTGTGCCGATAGCGTGGGTTCACGATCAATGAAGTTTGAGTTCGAATCTTAACTTTTGAAATGTTAGTTGATTTTATGATAATATTTTTAATAAATAACTTATTTATTTTAATTTTGTTTTAACGCTTATTTATTTTTAAATAAGTTATATATTAGTTATTGAATTAAGTATTATTTTTGTGTTTATATTAATTTTTGCTTGCATTTTGAGAATATTTAACAATACCGTTATAATTATATTAAATCACACGACACTAACCAACAAATACAAGAAAAAACACACGGAAATTCCAAACAAACGCAATAAAATTTGTGTGTTAAAAATTATAATTTTTAACAATCGAGTAAAAACCCACAAAAAGTCTATCAACTGCTGCGTGATATTTGAACTCGCACCTCTTTCGACTAACGCATTTATGTCCTAAATGCCAAAACCACTGAGCCAACTGGACTCATATTTAGGCGTTGAAATTATGAACTTAATAGTTGAAGGATTATTGTGTATCTCGAAAGTAGAAGGTCATAAGTCACACTAAACGTTAAGCAATTTCTTTGATAGCGTACGCATGGAATTTTGATCGCCACTGTACATGTGACATTCACCAGGCGAAGATTTATATGATATGATATGACACTCAGAAGTAATATCACTAACTAACCAGAGCAGCTTTTTGGAACTAAATCTTTGACTAACTAAAGTATAAATAAAGCGGTAAATATTAAATTGAAATGAACTCCATTCATTTCGTAGACAGCTCGAGTTGATGCGACCTTGCTGAGTCATGCTACGTAAGCCTACACTGCTGAAAGTACTATCACCACAATATATCAGCTGTGGTTATGACATCGTACTAGCGCTCAATTTGTTGAGACAAATCCCTACTATTGTGCAGCATTATTGAAGATCGATATTTTGGGATGTAAAGAAAGAACTTCTGTTATAATAATAATAATAAATTAATCAAAAAGTAAAGTTACAATGTGACATAATTTTTGGTGAGCCACAAACTAAGCGTCTCTTCTATCTTGTGGCTCTGGAGTGCAAAATTTTTCAGATAGGTACATAACAGACGTCAGCATGTCAACCTACCCGAATCTGTCAGATTTTACCAATCAAACATTAACTTTCTACTCTTGAGATAAGGTTTAAATTCTATTAAAGAAATCTGACAGATTATGGTAGCTTGATGTGCTGGCATTTGTACATAATAGTTTGACAATGTTATGACATATTACAAAAACATAACAAAAAAAAATTAAAATTAAAAAGTAGTCTTAAAATAAGAAGGGTGACAATAGAATAAAGAATTCGTACAGTTAACACAATATACTAAATATTTAAATACGTTGCCTCGTATAGGAATTCCTCCTGTGTCGTGTCTGCGTTTGCAAACTAAATCTCAGATACATAGGCCTTTACCCGGAACAACTACTGTCTTGTAGGTCAAACAAATATTTGTAATGTGCGGGTATCGAACCCGCCACACGCAGAGCAGCAGTCCAATAGAGTCCAGTAGTGTGCACACAGGACAATAGATCCGCTGCAAATTCGTGGCCGTATAATCTAACCAAAGTTACCGTTTCCTGTGTAAAAATAATGCGAATATTTATGAGAATAATCAGATGGATGAAAGTTTATTATTCTTTCACTCAAAAAATATTGGCACACAGAGATAGTACAGAACCTTTTTATTTTTTAAATACATCATTTTTGATAACGAAACCCTACAACTACTTATTTCTTATTTACTTAATACCATGACTTTTACTAAAAAACTTCAAGATATCATACGTGTGGCAACATTTTTGTAACTCCCCGATAAAGGTAGCCTCACAACACATAGTTTTCCGTAGCGGTAGAAGCCTTGTCTATGTCTTAACACATTTCCCAATTAGATAGGTACCGACAAGCATTTGCAAGTAAAAATAGTAATGAAAGATTTATTTGTCTACTAGCTTCTGCCAGCGACTTCGTACGCGGATCCTGTTGCTTATGCCAGCGACAACAGGGTCGTCAAAATCGAAGATCTGAAACGTCTATGTCGAATTCTTAGAGCCTGGGGACGGGAAACCAACGGGATGTGCATGACGATTCCAGACGTTCGTTTTCTTACAAAAGTAAGTCAACAGGAAATGCCCATCATACTAAACAATTCTTGCTAAGACGTGATTCCTATATATGTAATAGTGTAGCTGGGCTCTTGGAGGTCCACATCAGGTGTTCCAGATCTTCAATTTTTATACGACAACAGGGAGTACTCATCAGGCTGAACAACTCTTGCTAAGACTTCATTACTGTATATGTAATAGTGTAGCTGGGCTCTTGGAGTTCCACATCAGGTGTTCCATATCTTCAAATTTATTCTCTCAGCAGAAAATGCTCATCACGTGGAACAATTTTTGCTTTGGCGCTATTTTTGTATCTCTTATAGTTTAGCTGATCTATTGCAGTTCTGCATCAGGTGTTCAAGTTTCCAAGACTAATTATAGCCTATATGTTGCCTGGACTTAATAGCTATATAACAAAAAAAAAAAAAAAAAACAAATCCGTCCAGTAGTTCCGAAGATTAGCGTGCATGGAGTAACTTCTCCCGTTTTCCTAACATTTCCCTTCACTGCTCTGCTCCTATTGATTGTAGCGTGATGAAAAGTATCCTATAACCAGCCCAGGAGTATGATAAATAATTGTTCCAAGTTTCGTCAAAATCCGTCGAGTAGTTTTTGTTTCTATAACGGTTATACAGACAGACAGACAGACAGACAGACAGACAGACAGACAATAATTTTACTGATTGCATTTTTGGCATCAGCATCGATCCCTAATCACCCCCTGATAGTTTTCTAGGAAATATATTTCATGTACAGAATCGACCTCTCTACAGATTTATTATAAGTAATAGATTGCATATCTTGTGCGTGCGAAATGTAATGATGGCATATTCATGATCTTGACACTATTAATATGAAATGTGTATAAGTTTTAATGCGTATGTTTTGGAAGCAATGAAAAAGATTTAAGATGATTAGGTAGTAAGATACGGGGATATTTATTCTGAAAATTATCATCATGTCAGCCGTAGAACATAGGCCTCCCCTGTAATTAAAAGTTCCTTTGGTACCGGTTAGAAGCGGCTTAAACCTTGGAATTTCATTCATAAAGTCAAGTTTGAATGAAACGCATTCGTTGCAAAGATAAATAAGTCTTTTTTTTTTTTGTAGATTCAACAACATTTCACAAAAAAGGTGAATTCAGAAGATTGCAATATCATTACTTAAATGCAAATCTGCTGCATTATTCATGCTGATGAATAAACAAAAAAGTGAATAAATACTTTCTGTCATAATGCCCATGTCGGGATGTAGCAACGTAATTACCTTATTTGTGCAACAGCACACCTACACATAACACTTTGTTCAATTTTGTAACAATTGCAACTGTTGTATGGCTCTATTTGGTACAGTATAACTTTTAGAATGTAATATGTTGTTGCTCATTAGAACTAGGGTGATTATAGACCACTCCCTCTCTCTTTTAGAAATGGCCCTAGTCCCAGAAAAACATTAAAGGTTGATTATGATTATGCTTATGAGGTTAAAATAACACTTTTCTGCAGAGCTTATTGCCAGTCGCTGTTCAACGTGCGCCCTGGGTGCCGAGTCTGCTAATTATTAGTCAGAATGGCGCCACAATGGCGTTTCAATTGTAGTGCTTATTCGAACCATTTTTTACTGCTGAGTAAAAAATGGTTCGAAAATTGAAACGCCATTGTGGCGCCATTCTGACTAATAATTAGCAGACTCGACACCCTGTGGGTCAGCTGTTATACACAAGGCTCGTACGGTGCTCTACGAGTCTAATACAATAACGCGTTCCGGGTATTTCCGGGGTTGCCGCGCTTCTGTAGCGCTTCGGGGATGTTCGCGGACGCACGCGTTCCGGATTTCGGCTCGCTGCTGCGTCTGCGAATCGCATTACTGATGCGCCGGGTGCGTGACAATCCAACAGCTGAACAGCCTCGTGGCTACTGTAGCCGGCAGGGTTGATGGCCCAATAATGTGTCACTGGATGGCGGCACACAGGCTATCTTTCAGATATGAGCTTTAGTTATTAGTTTATGTAACGTGTTTTAAGTTTTTGTAAGTTGTTTTGTTTTAGTTTTTAAGTTTTTATAGATCCACGGTCTGAAAATAAAGATTTTATTATTATTATTATTAAATGTCTCGTTGAAATGTCATGAGCTGGACAAACCAGGTGGCCTAATATGACGTCATAAAGCGAAAGTAGTTCCACTGTGAGAACGAGATGTTAAACGACTTCTATAGTTCTGTCTTTTTCCAACAGTTGAACTACTCTCGCTTCAAGACGCCATGATAAGCCCCCTGGGTACCTATTACAACGTCTTAAAACCAGGCTTACTCGGGCGAGTGAAAGTGACAGAGCTATACAAGTCGTCTAGCGCCATCTCGTTCACTCACTGGAACAAGCCTGGTTTTAAGACGTTGTAATACCTCCCCTGATCACAAATGTACCAGGAAGACAGCGCGGTGTGAGAGGAATGGCAGTGGTTTGTTAAGCAATCAACCATTAATGATATATGATGACCTTGACCACTCTGACTAACGTGTAGAATATGAAGAAGGTGAAATGGCGTGAGCTACTGCTGGCATTTAAATGCAAGTCGGTGAAGCGGATGTCACCTGGCTACGAAATCCGAAGATTCCCAATGTTCACCTTCCTTATCAGTTGTGGACAACAAAACAATTTCTAAAAATAATGCCGTCAACATAACCAGATGGACTCATAAACGGTGAAGGAAAACATCGTGAGGAAACTGGTATGTCCTAAACCTAGAAAATACGAAGACATGATATGTCTTCGAATTTTCTAGGTTTAGGACATACCTACATTGTGACATCTAGCAACCCGCACTAGGCCCATGTGGTGGATTACGGCCAACTTCCTCTCAGAGAGGAAGCCTGTATCCCAGCTGTGCAATGTGAACATAGGCCGATGATGAAATGAAACAGACGGGTTTTTTGAAAACCTTCTCCGTCTTCGTCCAACTGTAATGCGGCTACCTCCTTTTGATCAGCATGCAGTCTGTTCCAGCCAATTGTTTTGTTCCGTGGCGGAGATGTGCTACTGTCTAAGCGGCTTAGCTTAAAATGGTGATATTAACCTGATCTTCTTTGTTTCCAGGAACGAGCCTAGAAGATGCATCAGATCGTCTCAGGACGACGGCATCTGTCGTAGGTGTGGGGGAGATAAACACGGCGGGGGCCTGCCCTGCATCTGCTATCCACACGAGTAAGTATTATCATCAGATTTCGTATCTGACCGTGACATCACTTTGAACCCTATGAAAAAAAACAGCGCTGTCACATTTTAAAAATGTCGCAGCGCATGCTGAGATTGAAGGTTTTTATCCTCGCCCCCGTGTGCGAGGCAACTGCAATGCGATTCGTGAGTTTGATTTCCGCACGGAACAAATGTTTGTACAGTGTACGGCCTACAAGTATTTATTCCGGGTCAGGCTGTTTGAATCAACCAGTTTTTACTTCGTGGAAGACTGGTGTCAGGATCTGTGGTTGTATACACATAAATAAGTCAGGCCAGTATTCAGTGGAAGTTAGCACCCCAATGAAGAGTCCTAGGAGGGATTTACACAAAGACATTAAACTATATACGAGCAATAGACGGGACATCACGAAGAAATTTGTGATCCAAAACTTTTTACCAATAGGTAAAAAGTCCCTCAGTCTAGTAGTCGCGTTGCTATGCAAGGCTTAGATAGCGAGCGCTACTGACGCACGGCATCAACAATTTTGTATGACAATTTTCCCAATGCCCGCTCGATTTACATGATAATTACAATAATTGACTGACAGAAAATGCTATCAATCTCAAAGAAAATAAAACATCATTACCTATCTATTGTGACCTAATGACGTTTTTTTTTTCTTTAATATTAGTTTATATGTCGCAGGGATATGATAAAAACGGGGATTTGATCAAATCCCAGGAGATGTTAAAATAACAACACGATTTTATAATTTCCCGAAACATTAATCTAGTGATTTGACAAATCCGTAAATTGGTTCAGTGAAATGACAAAAATTACTTTTTTGTGGTATTTTTTAAACTAAATCTAGTGAAATGTTAGAAAACGTCGTCTGGGTGGTTTAAAAAAAATAACCACGAAGAGGATGGCGGTGTCTTCCGGACCCCGACATCCCCTTCTAACCTAACCTGTCCGTGTCAGGGAGCCCCCAGTCGTTTCTACGACATTTTTTATTTCTCAGTGCCCCGTTTCGTACACACATACGATCAAATCCTTGGTTTCATCATATCCCTGTGACATACTCGTATATAGGGTGACTGGTAATTAGTGTACGATACTTAAACACGTGATTGTGCTCATGATAACCAACAACTTTTACTATAGGAACAAACCCGAAAACGCGAAACAAAAATTAGCTGTTCAGTACATTTATGTTTGCCTAATGTACTGAACAACTGATATTTTTTTCACGATTTCGGCTTTGCTCCCATAATAAAAATTGTTTGTTATCATGAGCACAATCACGTGTTTAAGTATCGTACACTAATTACCAGTCACCCTATATATGTAAAGCTGAAGAGTACGTTTGGTTAAACGCGCTAATCTCAGGAACTACTGGTTCCAATTGAAAAATTCTTTCACTTATTATTGGATAGTCCATTTATCGAGGAAGGCTATAGGCTATATAATATTACGCTACAACTGATAGGAGCCGATCAGCGGGTGTAAGCCACGGGAGACAGCTATAACTTTCGTAGTTTGAATGAATCTACAATTGCTATTGATGCAAAATTATTATGATTTTCAATTAATACTTAAGCTAAGGCGTATTAGCAATCGGTTCAATACATTTGAGAAGATAATTATGAACTCGATTACAGTATTTAGCATCATTTATAATGATAATAATTATTAATTTGCTCGTGTGTTCAATATTCGTGTAATAAATAACCTTGATGGAGATTTTCACAGTATGAATACCTAATTTTTATCTGCTTACTTGTGTGGGTAAAGTATGTAAATTGAGGATGATGAATTCCTCACATTTAAGAATACATGCCCTATGATGGGGCCTCTGTCTGAAGAGTCAGACTTAATTAGCCCTTTTTTGAGACGTTAGTGGAACTTGAATACTTCAAGTACGTAAATAAAATACAGAAGTCTTGTGATAAGGCCTCAGTATCCACAACAGCCCCAAACACCCGCCCTTTAGTCAATTCCTAGTGTCTTAGGGTTACACCACATCAGGCAGCACGGAATCGCCTTTTTCCGTCGCCCTTTCTCTTTCTGTCGCTTAAAACTGCCATTTGCTAGACCGAGACAGAATGCATAATGCGATAGCACGCGGCGGAATCCGCGAGGCGGCCGGGTGCTGTCGCATTGTCTCGGTCTAGCAAATGGCAGTTCTAAGCGACAGAAAGAGAAAGGGCAACGGAAAAAGGCGATTCCGGTGCTGCCAGATATAGTTCAACCCTTAACCGGAGAGAAGTAACTGAACAAATCACAAGGAAAGAAGTAATTACTCATGCAAGACTTTTATATTACCAAACTCTATACCACTATTTCCAGCGAAGCACAGTATACCCGGTTGTCCTCCTATGAAGGAAAAAAAAATCCGAAATGTTCTTCTACCTAAAACAATTTCTTTGTCACTGTGTTTAAATTCTTACTTTTCATTTGTTAATTCCAGGCCTGTAAAGTTCGAGTCAGGGGCGTGGTTCCTGCACCAAGTGCAGCGAGCCATCAGCATCATGCCTTGGAGCGTCTCCACCGACAAGCTGGAGCAGATAGGTCAGTAACCACCATCATCTTCTTATATTTCTTGGGATTGATACAACTGGGGCTAGAGTGAAGCTCTTACAAACATAAATATTTCACTGAATCCGCGGAGAAAATTAGCGGAAGTCACTACCTGAATCTATGTTTCGAACGTACTACAGTACAAGTCTGACAGTCCCTCCGATCCCGCACTGGGAGGGAGGACTCATTTAATGCCAATACAACGGAAAAAAAGTGCGCGTGAACCTCTGGGTAAGTTCACTACTTCGTCTACTTTGTTTCAGTCATCTCTAGTCCCAGGGGTAGCGAGGGGGCTGGAAGCAAGTCAAATGACATGGCCAGTTTCTGCCTAGTTACTCAGTGACATGTACATTTTACATGTTTAGTTATAAATACATAAAAAATAAAAATATAAATAACTAAATGATTTACGTTTCCGTACAACTTCCGAAAAAATATTTCGACATAAATAGTTGTTTTACGTTTCCGGCGTATCGGGGCAGCACGCTATTTCGGATAAACGTTCCATTCCCTGTTAAGCTATAATATGAATGCCTTGTCAGACTAATATTTAACATTATTCTGACTTAAAATGATTATTCACTTTTGCAATTATAATAAAAACACTTTTGTAAGTTATTCGAATGCTATGAAACATTTATTTTAAATTACTGAAATAATAACTTTTTCCTGCAACAACGAAACGAAACGACATGACAGGTTCGACAATCGCTTGACATCCGTCATATTTTTTGTTTGACATTCATACTATTTTTTTCATTTGTGTTCGCAGCTTGCGCGGGGGCTTATTTTTGTTTGTAAACTGTGCGATTATCTTTTCTCTATACCGACCATTGCTATTCTACACGGACTGATTCCATTGCCCAACGATTATCTAGTGCTTTTCATACGGATTTGATTGTGCTTACGTTTTGGACACTGTCAACAATAATACAACAATGAGGTGTATTAACTGCGGTATAGCTACGGGACGGCTAAGAAAACATGTTGTATCTTCGTTAGACATGCCTTTCCAAACGATGCTTGTGCAATTTACTAACAATTCAGGCATGTACTTAAAACTTATTATGAAAACCTACAAATAAAACATACTATACACACACTCTATACTTGGTAATACTTGGTTTAAACTGTAGAATATAATGGATATCCATCCAGTGACAAGGGTCTCTTTATATCCACGCAAAATAATCTGGATAATATTGAGGTAAGAGCCCGACTAGGTTCATGACCAACTGATGCTTTTTGTTAATTACTAAGAAATCTGAAGTTACTGGATTATGTAACTTTCACAGTTAATTTTACAGCATATTATGTTTAAAATAAACCAAAATTGGTCACTGTACATGATTTTTTATTTGCTAGGCAGAGTGCCCTAAGAAAATGGGCCATCTCCTTTATGCTGTAGGTACTATCTGATCCGTTTCGGAGAACGTTTGGGTACGCTAACCCCCTATAATATTGATGTCACTACCAAATGGGGAATTTTCTCTGAAGCTGACTGTTTAGTTTTTACCATCTCTAATCCGTTGATGGGGCAAGGCCAACGGGCTGGATAAAACCAACCCCTTAATAACACTAGTTTTGCAATTTACGAGTACACACTTAGTTACTTAGGCATTCACAGAGTTGATCTTTAAACTCTACATCGCTATATGGTGCTATTTCCTAACTTTATAACCACTTATAGTCAAGGAAACATTACTAAACGTAAGCTTAGGTGCTGTATGTGGAAATACAACTTGTATTTCTACAATTTCTTAGACTTATTGCGCACTTCCTGCCACTGGCCATATGTCGCATGTCGACATTAGTTTGTAATAGATAGGTAGGACCAACGTCATCAGTGTATTTTTAGACCCCGATGCAAAAACAAGGGGTGGTTAAACACCTGTATCTTTAGCATCATACATATATTTTATTGATTATCCGATTTGGGTGCGGTTTTTTTCTAGAGAAACGCACAGGCATTTAATAAATAATCATTATAGTTATACTTTTTCTTAGTGTATTGATGACAGTCTAATTTATGACTCGGCCCAACGCTGGGCCGAGTCATAAATGATTGATATGAGTTTAGCGTCCTCAGATGCATCACTTCCAGTTTCTGTAATAAAAATCGATAGGACACAAAGGGCAAAAATAACATTAGGTACTTACCTCATTTCTGATTAATTTTAATTGCATTTTTTAAGTTATCTATTACTTTTACTCCCTTGATTGCATCGTCAGTCTGTGGTTACAAGCGCTACTCTGCTGAACGTGAAGTTTTGAGTTCGGTGCTCGGTCGGGCGTAGAGTATTAAAATATTGAAAGACTAGACTTCTTCCAGACTTTAAGAAGTTCTTAGTACAGTCATAATTTTGAATAAGGTCGCTCTCTTTAACTTGTTCCTAATTAGAAAAAGAAAATGACAAACATGTATTAAAATAACAAAAAGCGAAATGCGAGTGTATTATCTGTATTTGTTTCTTTGGCAATAAACACAATAGGTACCCATTTTAACCTGCCCATAGAATAACCATTTTTTTTTTCAGAGGAGGAATGTGACGACTACGACGTTCCAGGTCCCAGCGATGCAACTCGTGGGGAGTTGAAGAAGATCAGAGAATTCCTGGAAACCATCTCCGCGAAGTTAGCAGGCGGGCCGCTAGAGGGCACTAGAGTCGCGCCGCTGTACGACCATCCTGCCTGTAAGTAGTTGTTCTAAGTTCAGATCATAGATGGCGTTGTTTATTTACAAATTGTGACGATAGATGGCGCTACTGGTTTCATTTTTAGGTTGCAGAATTTTTATGAGATCGAAACTACTTGAAGTACCTAGTTTATTCAATCAAATAGTTTAAAATATGATGCTTTGAGTAATTAGTGAATAAATTAGATTGCGTGATAATTAAAAGATAATTAAAACAGTAGATTTAAACATGTCTAGCTCTACACTGGCCTTTTCAGTTACATTGTAAATATCATTATTTTCAATTTAGTTTTTTATAATTAATGATACCTATAATGCACCCATATTTCAGTGTTATTTATTAGGTACCTAATTGAAAATTATGTGCATGTTTAGTACATCTAGCATTGCTATAACCTTGCGTAGATATTCGCATGTTCGAGCGATTCCACACGGGGCTGCGTGCCGCCCTGACATCGCTTGCAATCGCGCTACGAGACGCGCTCACACGTAAGCTAGCGATAAATTATAGCATGCACTGTGACAATGACTTTAGCCACTTTTCGTGGGTAAATATCTCTTCTATTTTCAAGCAAACTTTGATAATCACATCTATTGGATGATTTTCTTTAAATATTTTCTTATTTGTTCTGTCATGCGGCCTGTGGCGGCATGAGGTGCATGTAGTTCTGTGATCTGTGTTTGATGATTGATTTATGGCCTAAAAATATAACTATACTACAATAGGTGACCTTAGGCTGTGGGAAAGAGATGGCGCTAGACGACTTGTATAGCTCTGTCTCTTTCCTACAGCCTAAACGCGTTAAGAGCTCCTGGTAAGGTCTCAGTTTATTGAAATGAAATACAATTCTTTTTTTTAATGTTGCACTTGCATGCTGGAGTGTTTTGCAATTTGTATTAACCGATGATTCCCGTAACCATCCCAGTCTGTCTACCAGTGAAACAATATAAATAAATATCGCCTGAAAACAGATATATAAGTTGGATATTACAATCCTCTCAATAGGATATACTATCACGGAAAAATAGATTTATACAAGCTGTTTTGTAATTCGATGCAGTCCTTAAAATGGGTGATACCAGAACTAATTTGCAACAATTTTAACCAAGACAACATAGGGTCACATTCAATTGATTTTGTATGAAGAAAAAATGTATCAAAAGTAAACAACGGGAGAACGCCTACCTAGAATTGTACTACTTTCCGACGTTTTACATTGCCAATATAATTTTGTAGGCGTTTAGAAAACTGCTATTCGTCTCTTCGTTAAAGCCCAGAAACCTTAATAATTTTAAGTTTTTTTAATCATCTTCTTTCTATTTTCGTAGTAGTATTTGAAATTACAAACAAAGATAAAAAAGATATCCATTGCGATCGCCACAACTTATTTCCAATATCTTATTATTCCTACATAATAATATCTACCTTTATAGACGCAGATACATAGCTATTTAATGCTTTTCCGTGTTTAAAGTTAATAATGGAATAAACACAAAGATAAGTAATGATCAAATCGTTATTATTTAAAAACTCTGGAACCTGGATGTTGACCCTGAAAAAGACATCAACGCGTAACCCATTTTCTTTCGTAGCAGCCCTAATGCAGGTGCTTTATCTGCTTTTGAACTAAAAAACTACTGCTATTCGGTTGCACGGGTTCTTAATTTGGTTCAATTCAATTCAATTCAATTTATTTATTCGGTAAACAATTAACATTGTGTTCGAAATGATTACATGAAACATTGGTTTGCAGTTATATTGCCAGCACTCTAGTGCTAAGAACGTAAAGGGCTATTTGATGAACACCGTGGATTTTGGTCAGTACGAGTCTGACAGTAACTCCCGACCTGTCCTGGGCGGGTAAAGTTTGTAGTCAGAGTGCAGTTGAAATGCAGTGCGTCTTTCTAGCACCTTAATAAAATAAAATTCAACCCATACCTGTTGATCTAGGCTCTAGATTAACTAACTAGATTCTAGAGTATAAAGTGCAATGACTTGAAATTGAGCATTAAAAGTTCCTTGGTAATTTGAGCGCCAAGGCAAAATTTTCGAAAACCCTTTCCTTTCAAACTACCTATCAACCCTCTGTATTTTGTATGGAAATTCGTTATTAACTGGGGCTACCAACCACATGGCCTGCATTGAAAAACCCAGCACGGTAAATTATTTAATTGGCATAACTAATCAAGGTAAAAATTTTAGCAAACACTTAAAAATCCAATCGTTTGGTGTCTGTTCAACGAATGGATAAACAACTTTTTTGGGCAATGCCGTGTCGTTCACCTTTAGTATCATTCGAAGGATATTTTTGAATAGTAGAGTAAGCAAAACAACTGAAGAACGTAGTTTTGTGGTCTAGCTACTAATCTTCTGTCTCTTATGGACTTACTTTATGCCCTGCGTGAACGACGAATACGATGCGACGCGACGCGATTCGAACTATTTCAAATACTATTATATGTAATTATACACGCTGTTTTTTTGCATTTTCGTCAAACTTCAGGTGGTTGTCACAAAAGTCATAAATAATCAATTGAAAGTACAGTACCGGGCAAAACTAATAAGGGCTGTTTTTTTTTTGTTGTTGAAAGGGGTTTGAAGATTTGTGGCATACCTACCGCCGCCATTTTGATTTTTTTTCAAAATCGCGGCCAGCTATGAAACCTTTATAAATCGTTAGCTGACATTAATGCCAACAAAAAATATTATGACAACAACCCGCGTAAAGTTTCCGGTTTCCGAGATAATAACCGTGAAAGTTAATCACGTGACATTCACAATTCTAAGCTAGTGTATGTGTTCGAATGTATCAAGATGTTAAAATCAACTCGCCTCACCCGCCTGCATTGTAGGTGTCTCGCTCGCACCTTTGAAATGTATGATGTATTATATTTTATTGATAAATATAACCATGGCATGTCACCTTTACTTTTTGCAATTTTCGTAGGGATGGGTAGATTTTGCCACATTTTTAAATATCGAATTTTCTTGTTTGTTCCTGAAGCCATAACTTAGCCGTTACATTGTATCCCTATCATCAACAATTATGACCACTACAGACTTGGATTGGCTTGTACCGGAAGTGTATTTACTTCGCGTGTAAAAAAAGGAGATATTTTGATTTCTTTTAATGAATCCGCGCTCGAATATTCTCGCAGTCAGAGGTAATACAAAAAGTAAAAAATGCCTAATTGTGCCGTATTGAGTTGTAGAAACAATACACAAGAAGTGGGACGACTATGACGAAGTTTGTATACTAAATTACAGTTGTATCATCAAAATATCTATGCAAAATATGACACGCTCGTCTCGATACAAATTAAAGAACATATTGCTTCTATCCAGATATATTGCTGTGATGGTCACAGTAAGCAGAAACATCATGAGGCATGTCATCATCATAACAGCCGTAGAAAGTCCACTACTGGACTAAGGCCTCACCCAAGGATTTTCCATTGGATGGTTATTGCCATACTCGCCACGCTTGGCAGGCGGGTTGGCGAGCACATTTATTTCAGCTTATTAGTCTTCCAACGCTGCTGCCCATTGAAAGAGTTTTAAGCTGAGGGGCTATTGGATCTTACATTTTGCCCTATCCCTCGACCGACTTTTACGGTCTGCCGGAAGAGAATCAGCTGGCACATTCTACGTTTTTCTTTTTCTCCCAGACCATCATCTCATCTATCAATTACTAAAATCTTAATATATATAAATCTCGTGTCACAATGTTTGTCCTCAATGGACTCCTAAACCACTTAACCGATTATAATAAAATTCGCACACCATGTGCAGTTCGATCCAACTTGAGAGATAGGATAGTTTAAATCTCAAATTATAGTCGCAATTTTAATAATATTATAAAGATTGCACCCGTGCGGAGCCGGGGCGGGTCGCTAGTATTTTATAAAAATATATTAAGCCTTTGTTATTCCCAATTAATGTAGTCAACTTTAACACTTTATATCTCAGAAACCGGAAACTTTACGAGGGTTGGTGTCTTAATATTTTTTGTTGTTATTGATGTCAGCTATCGATTTATAAAGGTTTCATGGCTGGCCGCGATTTTGAAAAAAAATCAAAATGGCGGCAGTAGGTATGCCACGCTCCATAGTAAAATCTTCAAACCCCTTTTACAGTATTTCAGAATTAAACCCTTAATTCAATACAAATGAAAGAGAATCACCCGACTACGCAGTCCGCGCGTACGCACACAGCGATGAGCAGCTGGTGTGCGTGAATTGAATCTATTACTCTTGAAGAAACTAGTTCACACTTACGGATTTCAGTAAAAAGGAAAAAAAAAAACCTACCTATTTTATTGTTGATTTGGGTCGAGAATCATGATCACGTCCTTGAATTTGACTAGGTTACAGATCAGCACATTGTATACTCCGAGCCGCGTCGCGTCGTATTTGTCGCTCACGCAGGACACTGCCTTACTGCGTGGAACCGTAAATGCTTGACTTGTCGACATTTGTTATTCTGAAGTCGCAAATATTGCGCTCAAGACAGCCATTGTCCCTGTAGTTTATCAACCTTTATTTAGTGGTAAAATTATCAAATGAGACAGGGTAACGGAAATGTTCCATCGAAATATCAGGAATGTACCGTGGAAGTCCATTCGTCGAACTTACGTGAAAGATCCTCTAGCGTTGCGGGAATGTTCCGCTAGGGTTACGAGAATATTCCGCCGGAGTAGTGGGGATTTTCCGCCACCGTTGCGAGACCGTTACGCTGGAGTTGCGGGAATTTTTCGGCCAGCGGAATTTTTCGGCCAGCGGAATTTTTCGGTCAATATTTCGTTTGAAATAACAAGATGGATTTTAGTCCTCACGAGTATGACAGTCCCTTCCTCTCTACTTGAGCGGGACGAACATCATCATTTAATGTTTTTCCTCGTACAAAAAAGGGCCCCAATAATGATCGCCGCCATTATAAATTGTAAACAGTTGATTCTGCCAACCGTCCTTGTATTTCTTTATTTTTTAAGTACATTACAGCTCACGGTTACAACATGACATCAGTTTGATGTCTTTTTTGTAACTTCAACGTTGAACCTTACTTACTGTAACTTAACAAAAAAAAGTAAGTATGTACACACGGATACGCATCAAGCTAAGCAAAACCAGTATACGTTGGTCGTTGAATGTGCGGAAAGATCATAGAATACAAGACCACGATAAACTGTTTTTTTTTTTAACTTGATGTGGAGCCATGTGTACCTACATTATGTACCTACGCAGTATTAATGTATGACAAAAACTCGGTAGTGTTGAAGTTGAGGAATAAAGACAAATGGCTTGTAGTATGTATTCCATGATGATTTTTCTCTTTTCAAAATTGCCATCAATAGATAGACAGACTTCGCTAAGGTTAGGTTAGGTTAACCTTTACGAATTTCAAAAAGTATTTAAAAACTATGAATGGTTACCAAAATTGACCTCTGTGTACAAATATACATGTTTAGCAATTCTATTCTATAAATTCATATTATTTAAATTCTTTCAATAAAAAAGATTGTAATGCATTGTTAAAATGCATTACATTAAAAAATGGAATAATGGTTTGATCTCTGAGGAGATCTCTCTCTTGCGTGGAATATTCACCACAAAAAAATAGTTGTGCTCCCAAATGCCATATCAAATAAAAGGCCAGTAGGTACAACAAACACTGCCAAAATAGATTGATTTGCACCTCTTACGGCATTTACTTCATCCTAAGATTTCTAAATGAATGAAAAACTCAATGTCAATTTTTATAATTTCTAAGAAAACCAAGATGCAGCATTTCCGTATATTTCTTCCGCTTCTGACCCAGAGTGAACTGACGTTAATTATAATGTAGCCAGGGCAATAATTATGATTAATTCATAATCGTTCAACGCGACTGCACAGAGCACATGCATGCTGGGTTGCTAGATATTGTTTTGTAAAACTCCTATAAGGTTACCATTTATTTTTTTGAACGCTGCCCTTCCTTAGATTTTTTTCTGTATCGTGGGTGCGTTCACAAACATTTAAATTCACATACACAGACGCCCAGACCCGAAAAACTCCCTGTAGATTATAATTATATTTAACCCTGGGAACATAACAATCTGATTTTTCTTTGATGTATTTTTACAGAAACTGCGCACAAACATTGTACATACAAATGCAGAATTTATGCCTTAATTTCCATTTAAACAGGTACAAAACTAAATATTTACCAATGCTTATTATTACATCATTTTAAAATACACCAAAACAAAACTAACAACCCAGTCTTATCCTGGCAACACCCACCCTCGACCACCCGACTTCATCCGAACGCATCCGACACGCTTCATTCGTAATTCGTATGCCTGTTGCATAGCACATGCTAATTACGATTATTACTCGCTCATAAGCTGTATTGTGCATGCATATGCTCACAAATGAACAACGAGGAACACTTTGTAAGACAATGACGAGAAACACTGTCTTGAAAATGCATATCACGTCTCAATATTTAAAGTTTTTGTTTTTCTTAGTAATTATTATGGACGTGATTCTTTTATTTGAATTAGTATAGGTAAAACCATTAATAATATTCCACAATAATAATAATAATTTTACTTAACGACTTTTCCAATAATTCATCATGGCGGTTGGCGAAGGCTCGCTACTTGCTATTATAGTAGCTAGCTTTTACTAAATGAGTAAGATTTACAAATAGTAATATTTACCAGGTTAAGCCACGCTTGACAAGTTTGATATGTAGATGGAAAACATTTACCATAGCGAGTTTCCTCTGTGCATCGGAATTAAATCCGTTGGTCCTAGTTGTCATTTGTACTTAGTTGTTAAACAGTCGTTAGTCACAAGTTGAGAAGTCTGACAACCAGTCTTACCAAAGTGTATCGTGTTCCCCAGTTACTGGGTTATAGAGGTCAGATAGGCAGTAGCTCCATGGTTCGAATACTTGGAAAATCCACTACAAATAGAAAACGCAGGCAGATGCTGACGAAGTTTCATAAATCAATTGTTAGAACATGTTTCTTTTTAATTTAGATATTATCTATTTTCCCAGCACAAACATTTAAACATCGTAAAGAAGGATCATAAAACCGAGGTACCATTAATTGGTCATTATTAAACAACAGAGGTTTTGTTACCCAACAGAGGTGTTGTTTAAACATGGCTATTAGCAGGGTTATAGCTTTCTGGTAGGTCTTGCTATTATTCGCTGCAGGCTGCTTTAAAGTCTATGACATACATACCGTTTAAAAAGAGCTGATCACCAGCGTTTGTTATTTATTTATGCGCTTTTATGCACCGTTTTGAGAGCAGTGGTGATGAAAATTTGTAACACGAAGTTTAAGTCCATGTGCGTACGTTTTCATGACATATAAGCTACCGATCGCAGCATACGAGACGTGAACTTACTGGGGTCGAGTGACGTACGTGTCAAGTTTAATATGCCCTACAGCCTTTTAAGTAGTTTTTTAGGTTTTATTTAATTTTATAAAGAAAAACAACACTAAAATGTTTATCAAAATATCTAGTTCACGAGAATCGGCAGGTTTTATGTCCCAAAATAATGTGGTATCTAGAAGGGGCTGTCAACGCGAACAAAAGTATCTAGAGTTCAAAATTGCTTTATTACATTTACTCCTAGAAGCATTACGTAAACATTAATTTATCTAATGTTTGTCTATTTTTGGAAGTATTTAGTAATATTTTTCGAGTCTAAGTATGTAAATTATAGTTTTTCGTGCAAAAACTGGTCAACCATACGTTTTTTGCATAATGTCAATATTTGCGCCTTTGCTCACCGAAATCTTTTAATAGCTTTTGCGTAAGTTAAGCTGCTAAGTGAACAATTATGTGCAAGATTAACATTAGGATCAGTCATGACCTTACTTATTCCAGAAATAACAACCACAATATTATAAATAAAACGTTGAATTGGATTTGTTTGAAAAATTATTTTTTTATTTAATTTTCCCGCAATGGGTTAATATAGGTTCAAAAAGTCATTTACCTTTTTTCAAAGCAATTTGTCTAAAATTTTTCTATAGTATTTGCAGCATATAAACCTCTCATTTTCAATTGAAAATTACTAAACCATAAAATAAATACCAAACCTTATTTTTTACCCATGTGAAGATTAAATGACCCGAACTGAGTCACATTTTCGAAACATGACTTAAAGCTAAATTTTTCTCTATTATTATATCAAACCAAAACTGAAGATGCACGTTATTATGTATATTCCTACTAGCTACTGCCAGCGGTTTCACACATTACAACGCTAATTTATCCCACGGGAACATAAAATCGGGATAAACTACCCTATGTGTTAACTATCCTAGGCTTAAAACTATTTGTGTACCACATTTCATCCGAATCCGTCCAGTAGTTTTTACATGAAAGAGTAACAATCATCCATTCAAACAAACTTTCACGTTTATAATATTAGTAGGATAGGATTATCTTCTTCTAAATGTGTCGACTTCAATCTGGCAAAGAGTTTAGCGCCCCCAGAAGCATCCATCAGCTCCTATTTATAGCGAACAATCGGCTGAACATCTATTATTTATTAGTTAATCAAATGAGACACAGAAATACCGACATATACGAACAATAGCATTGAAAACAAAGACATGTCATGTGAATAGTTTAGTATTCTTCAAATAAAAGAAGAAAATCTGGAAAACCCGACAAAAATCTGACAATTGACGGCATTTTAATTTGTATGAGATCATGGGGTTCATTTATTTTAAACACAACTATGACTCATTGCGTAAACCTAAACCGAAATAAAGATACATACAAGAAGCTCTGGTTCACAGCAATTTTTCGTCATGGACTTATCTAATGGGCGTTTTTCCATTAGCCGGCACGGCACCGGCAACGGCGACGCGGTGCCGGGGAAGCAAAAATGTATGAAAATGCATGGCTCGCTTTTGCACTTACCGGCGCCGGCGCTGGCCCAGCTTTGAGTCCTGCCCATAGATTTTTGCTTCCATTTCAACGGCTCGGCGCCGGTGCCGTGCCGGTGCCGGTGCCGGGCCGGCTAATGGAAAAACGCCCAATGAAGTAGGTATTTCGCATTCGTACTTTCGGGCTACACTAACGACTGTCAAAACTATAAATTACACCTAGAACTGACGGACTAACGTTTTTTCCGAGACACAGAGGAAACTTGGTAGGTAAATGGTCGCCCATCTACCGTCCTGGGCAAACGCGGCTGACCTGTGTGGTTGTTAGCCACAAGTTCCTATTGTTATTTACTTTTTTACTAGTACAAAGAGTAAACAAATAACTCAATACGACATAAATGCTACCCCACATTAACACATTCACTGCGGCACCGTTAAATCTAAACTTTCTACTAGTGCGATACGAGACAAATGCTGCCCGTATCTATGTTTCCTGATATGCGTTACGGCTTCTATTTTGCCGTACCAGAACCTGACTTTCAAAGCCTATACAGACGTGGAAACCGCCTATATCAATGGTTTTTATCAACAAATCGATAGACTATATCCTTGTATATACCTAGCTGCAGTCGCCCTGGGTTCTCTGTTATACTTTGAAAGATACAGAGATTTTTCAAAATCTTTCATTCGCGGCAATATATATGCCGTACAGCGTAGAAGTGAAAAAATGCTAGGGATGGGGTTTACTTCTGAAATGATAGTCGATAGTTTAAGTTGCTTACGGAAATGTCGTCCAAAGATATTTGATCTGGATCATTGTATTTATTTTTTTGTGTTGATGTTTCATTCAAAACAAGAAATTCTTTTTTAGTTGACGGACTTACAAAAATTGAGTTCACCTCCTTTTGACTCCCTTTGTTTATAGAAACACTTTCAATCACTTGTATCTTTCTTGATGACAGACTCGATTTTTGAAAATTATGTGTCTCACCCGAGCTACTACTACACTGCAGAACTTTGTTTCTTGCTTGTGCACCTTCATATTTAACCCCTTTACTCAAATCCAGTTTTTTACGTGAACGTCTCATTGTAGCAGAACCGCGTAATATTTTTCATAAAAAATATTGTTACATCTTGCTTACGGCCAGCACTAGCGTACACTGAACCGCCGCGCGGACGCATGCAGTGTGGTGCGGGGTTGGGGGGGTACGGCAAGATATTCGCCGTACCGCACTGAATGAAAATAATTATCTTACTGTGCGTTACGGCAAATATTTTGCCGTATATTGTTAGTATATAATATTATTATATTAAAAGCAACAATATTGAAAATATCACTATCTCATTCCTACGCGCAAGGGAACTTAGATAAATTGCCCCCGCACAGTACGCAAAACAAGGACAACGAGCTACCGCACTGGCTGAGAGTCAAATACGGCCAAATACTTGCCGTAACGCAGTGAATGTGTTAAAACAGTTCAACTTAACAGATCAAAATTGTAGATTCGTGAATCTACAATATTTTTAAACCGGGGCAAACAAAACATGACAGCCTGCCTTTTTAAAACATCAAAACGATATTTTTTTCCTTACTTGTCCTAATCAATAGATACTTGTTGCAATTTTGATTTTAGCCCCCCTGAAACCTGTACCTTGCCCGTACCGTACCCCGCTTGCCCCTCCCTAGATCCGGCCCTGATCTTAGCTCTCCGTACTTCAGCTTGTCTGCGATTCGCATGCCCATAACTAGTGAAACCAGAATGTAGGCTCACAATTATGCACGCAATGTGTGTAATTAGGCCAAGTATACAATAATTACTAAGCGGTAATCGTGCGTAATTCACTGTAATCGTAGTTCTGAAGAGCCATTATTATTTCACTTTATCATTTTAATTTTGTATTTAGCTGACAGATAGAAGCGTGAAATTATTTTATTGAAGTTTGGTATGGCGTTTCTTATAAATTACCCTTGATTATTGAATTATTATTCAGGTCTACACTGAAAAATACTCGTACAAACTTCCGTATGGGAACCGAACCTGCGACTCTAAGCCACTGAACCCACCGCTGTTAACAGAAAGACTATACAACTTTGTTTAGAGGATTTTTGATATAATATTTTCTTACGTCGATATACGTCATACGTCAATCCTATTGAGAGTTGCTATACGAGTGGATAAACGCTTTGAATGTGATTTTCACTCATTTAGAATCTCTGCACAAAGGCCCTAGCATGACTTTTCACGTTTTTGTGAAGTAAATGACGTTAATTTGATGGAAAAATTAGGTCCTCGTTCGAACACTAGAGGTGCTTTTTTAATTTGCAATACAATGAACCCAGTAAATACTTCAAATAAGGTGTAAAATACAGAAGTCTTGTGATAAAACCTCTGAAAAAGTGACCAAATACGAGTAACTCCTAGTTATCAATTTTATTTCACAGCTCAATTACTTATAGTTGAATTATTTTTCTGTCGACGGACGGTTTTCCCACACTTTAGGCAAGTCATTGAAAATAACCATAAATAAAAACAAGTACTTATAATGATATAATCGTCTATTGCCCATAAAAAAACAAGCCATGTGCGATGTGCCTAATTACGAGTATTTGATGATGTCAGTACAAATCACGTGAAACAAATCAGGTATAATTTTTATTGTAGAATAAAAAAGTTGCAGTTTAAAGGACAAAGGTGACTAAACATTGTTTTTACCTACTCGTATAATAACATAACTACGAGCTAATAATTACCGTTGTTATTATAGAACTAATTTCTGCCAGCAAGTTGTCTAGCAAATCGGAAAA